>CAOKZL010003469.1:0-94416 GCA_948472985.1 Iguana delicatissima | reverse complement strand
AGGGTGTTCTTAGGAAAGGAATATTCACAGGTGGTTTGCCAATTCCTTCATCTGAAATATAGTCTACATACCTTACAGGTTGTTATTACAGGGAGGAGAGTCATGCATGCGGCTTGTAGAGGAATAGCAGGATATAAATGCAGGATATAAATAATTAGGAAAAAGGATTGAAAATAAAATTATGAAAATCTACAGTGAGACTGCATCTGGATTTTTTTTTATAGTTCTAACAAACCTGTCACAAAAAAAGATGTTGTAGACTGAGCTAGAAAACATATAAAGAAGAAAGAAATCTGTGCAATAATTCTTAGTGAACTTTCAAGTTCAGAGGCAAGTTCAGAACAAGTATTCCAGGGAATACTAGTTGCTGGGGTGCCACTGCTTTTCTGCTTTGCTTGTGGATTTCTTAGTGGCATTGGCTTGGCCTTCATGTGAGGAAGAATATAGTAGGGCTATTAGAATTCTAATTTCTAAATTCTAATTTCATTGGGGCATTAGAAACCCACACAGGTTTCAAACTTACTGCACAACACTGTGCAGCAATGGAACTGTGCAGGAATTATGCAGAGATTTGGAGGAGGGCCTGCTCTACTTTTGTGTCTCCATTGTGGAAAGCTGTCCCCTTGGAGGCTAATTTGACAGGATTTGGCTTCACTTCATGCCCCAGCTAGACTGCAAAACTTGGATACAGTGTCCACTGTTTCAGACTGTTTTTAGATTAACTTCAGTTCTTTTAGATTTTCTGTCTGCCTGTCCCTCCTCAATCTTTTGATGTAGAATAGCATACAAGTATTTCAATAAATATATAAATGAAATAACTGGCTTGAACCTTTGCAGCATGGTATTTGCACAATACTGGGGGTGGAGGAGGCAATGCTACTGAGCTTAGAAACACTGCCATATTATAACATTATTTAAACATTTAACAGACATCCTTGATCAGAGTGAACTGTTTAAATAAGAGGGAAAAGAGTTGCTACTTTAGCGCTGGAGTGGAAACCTTTTCTTTCCTCCTCCCACAGCAGACAACAACCGCAACACTACTTTATTTTTAGTAGTTGTCATTGTAATCATCATCATCATTAATAATGGCCACTTGGGTCTACATCAGGGCTTTCCATGACACATTAGCGTGTCGCCTGAAGTGTGCAGGTGTGTCGCCTAGAATCTTGGAAATGTAAGTTATTTATAAAGCATATATTTTTTAAAATATATGAAAGGTTTTCATGAGATATGCTGTATCCCCATACATTCCATTATTACAATTTACCTATGTGTCTGTATCTCTTATAAGGGGTTAGTTTAACCTCTGGCTTGCTAGTAAAACAATTACTGTGCCACGAAGGGACGCAGTTCTGACAAGTGTGTCACGAACGAGAAAAGCTTGGACAGCTCTGGTCTACACCGACGGAGGTGAAGATGGCGGTGGCTTCCCTCAGTTAAACCCGCCGACCCCTTCGCAAACTATTGCCTGGGTCCAGTTCACCCGAAGCCCCCCCAGACCGCGGCTCCCCCTCGCGCCCTGCCTCGGAAAGAGGGCACGCGTCCTCCCACAAAAGCGGGAGCAGCCCCCCATGAAGCGGCGCCTCTCACGGAACAAACCGACGGGGCCCTTGCCCTTCGGCGGGGGGAGGGAGCGCCCGGAGGGCAAAGGCCGGCCCCCGCTCGCGCGCCCCCGAGCGCCACGCACTCCCCCCTCCGCTCTGAAAGACCCTCCTCGTGTGTGGCGGGGGGGCTCCACGGCTGCTTCAGGTGAGCCGAAGGGCCGCCAAACGCGCGCGGGCCACACAGCCGGCGCTCTCTCCGCTCCCCCTCCCGCTTTCTACTAAAGGGTCGGAGCCGTAGCCCGCCGGAAGCCGCCCGGGGCGTCCTCCGGAGCCTTGCCGCCCCCTCCCCGAAGCTCCCCCAGCCTTCCCCCCTCCTCATCCTGTACGCACCGCCGGAGCTCATGGCCCGGACGGAGGCGGGCGCCGCGTTCCTCCCAGGGACGCGGGGCGCAGCGCGCTGCAAGACGCGGAGCAACAGCCTGGCCGCCATGGCGCTGCTGCTGCTGCTGGTGGAGGTGGTGGTGGTGGTGGGGCGAGTGCTGCTCTGTGCCCGAGCAAGGTCGGACGCTCCTGCAGCTGCTGCCAGCGGTCATGGGGCTGCCTGCCACTCAGGCCGGCTCCGGGGAGGGCGAGGGCGAGGGCGAGGGGGAGGGCGAAGCTCTGCTGCCCGGCGCGCCCCAAGGCTGGGAGCCCGTGCTCGCTTGCCGCGGTGAGTGAGCCCGTGTGGAAGACATGAATCCCAGTAAAATGAGGTGACCAGTGCGTAGGGGATGGGAAGAGCACAGCACATGCTCAGAGGCACTGTCAGAGTAACAAATTAGGCAGTTTCCACATTGAGCTGTTATACAGTGCTATTGTTCCACTTTCAACAGCCTATGGAATCCTGGGGTTTCCTGGCCGGCCCCTCCCTAAACTGCAAACCCCAGGATTCCCTAGGATGTTGAAAGTGGAATAATAGCACTATAACAGTCCAGTGCGGAAATGGCCGTAGATCAGCCAATTTCTTTTATACCATACCATATATTGCATGCAGCACAGAAGCACACTCCAGAAATGTCAGGCTACACGTGCCATCAACATCAGCCAATCATTCTGTCTGGGGATGACTGGAGTTGTAGTCTGACACATCTGGAAGGCACCAGGTAGGGGAACACTGACCTAGTCGTTGCTCAGTGTTCAGCTTGATATTGACTGGAAATATAAACTTCTGAATCAGCGGTTGCTTAATGGATCCTTCATATTGTTCCTAGAAATGACAGCCCTTCCTGGATTTCAAAGAGAATAAAAGCATAAAATCTGTATGTGATGTCCTTATGATATCAGACTAGAACTGCGGGGGGGGGGCACGGATTCAAATGCCACATCTGTAAAGGTCCCTGGACAATCACTGTCTCAGTGCAGTCTATCTCGCATGCTGGTTGTGAGGAGGAAATTTGGGTGGCAGGGAAGCGGAGAATCGTGTACACTACTGGGGGATTTTTAGAGGAACAGTGGATTAAAAAAAGAAAACCACCAGTCTAACTCACCGCAAACTTGCCTGGAAAAAGAGGCGCAATTGTTTCAAAATTGTAAATGCCATGAATGGGAAAACTACAATTTGTACCTACTGAATTCATCTAGAATACAGTTTGAAATCATAATTATAAAACTTAATTGGGCTTGTTTTCAATTAGATAGAGACAGGATTGCCAGAACTTGGAAGATAATGACTTAATCAACATCGTCAAGCACAATCATATACATTTTCCAGGTAATTAGTGCAAAACAAGATAACAAATGTATTTATTTATCTAAAATAGACCATAGCAGTTTGTCACTTTCAGTAGTGTCTCTTTTTAAGGCGCACTTTTTCAAGTTTAGTACTTTTTCCTCAAAAGTAAAGGAAGATGAACAAACTGTGTGCCAAGCAATGTAATGAACTGGCTTTCAGCATTGCAACGAGTAACAGGAATAGGGTCACTTTTCTAATGGCAATTATTATTTAAAAGTAATTTGCCAAGCTCTGATGACTGTGCTGTAAAGCAGAAATGTGCAGGTGGGGAGAGGTGAAGGAAGAGAATGTGGGCACTGTCGCTGCAGAACTGAGCCCTAGTAACTGCACAGTTTACTCAAGATTGTCCTTGCACTTAAATTGTCCCAATGAAATCAGTTGTTGTAACATGGAATCGTTTCTTGCCTAATAAAATCAATTTTCTGCCATTAATCAGGTCAGAATAGCTGGATGGGTTTTCATAAAATCTGGAGGGTCCATTGGGAAAGGTCTGACTTTAAGTACAAGCTGCAAGATGTACAGAAAAACTTGCACTGGATTTGGTCCATGAGATACTCTTGAGTCTTACATTGGATTTTGATCAGATTTGGAGGATATGCTTGGAACAGTCTGACTTAACACATAAGCTATCTAGTGTACACGCAACCTACAAACATTTATATTGTTGTTTTGCTCCAAACTATTTCTCTTGGCTTAACAAAAGGTATTTGAAATTGCACTTGGGCTCATTTTATTGACCTGAGATATTTACATCTCACAGTTCAATCTACAGCAGTGGTTCTCAACCTGTGGGTCCCCAGATGTTTGTGGACTTCAGCTCCCAGAAGCCCTGAGCATTGACCATAGTGGCTGGGGCTTCTGGGAGCTGAAGTCCACGAACATCTGGGACCCACAGGTTGAGAACCACTGATCTACAGGCTCTCACAGTACCACAACACATCTTAATAAAAGCTGTAACTTTATGTAAAAGCTCATATAAGACTGGTAAAATCTCAGCTTTAAAAAGAGTTGAAATGCAACTTTAAAAGGGCTTCGGATTTTTTTCTTAAATGGTATCATAAGTGGCAATAGATCATTCTCCCCAGGAAGATAATTTCACAACAGACCTGTCACATCCCTCATCAGTTCATAAGAGAGGAGTCTCTAAGAATGTTCTTAACATTCAGACAGGTGCATGTGTCAGAGAATGGCATTTCAAGTAGTAATACATGATGTCATGTATTAACAAACAGCAGGGCTGATGTGTTACCATGCAGGTTGTACTTTGGCATAAAATGAAACCTGAACTTATAACCAAATCTGGATGATTCAGAAACATAAGGTATCTGAAGTGGGCCTTGCCTGAAGCAAGTGATGTGAACTTTTGTTAGCAATTGGGGTTCAGAGGCACACAAAAACTGGTATCTCATCCAAAACTGATACATTTCTCTTGACGTAAAACACTGGCATGGGAAAAAGTTAACATGATCATGGCTTTGTGACTGGCAACTATAGCTTCTAATGACAGTGGATGGTTTCTCAGGGCTCTCCAATCCTACTGTTTTGAAAGAGGGATAATGAAGTAACATCTCCAGGCTACTTCAGTGTACTTTGCTGATTCTCTCTACCAAGAGCCGAAATATTAATAGTATCCTTGCACAACTGTGGGACCTGAGAGAGTAGAGCATTTTTACCTATAAATCCTATGTTATTTTCCTAGAAAGTACCAACAAAAAGACTAGGAGATAAGTTACAAATTTTTGGAACCCCCAAATTGTAAAAGACTGCTCTTGCAAACAGGGCCTTCTGAAACTGGCAGGCTCCATCCTCACAGAGGGGCAACTATCCCTGCAAATGTCATCAGATTCTGGCAGGAAATGAAGGAGATATTTCCATTCTTAAAAAACAAAACAACACACACACACACACCAAAAAAACTTTAAAAGTACAAAGTGTAAAACTCCCTGTACCTTTTTGTCTAAGTGTTGGCAAATATACCACCTTTTAAGAGACCATAGCATCTGTAGATTCCATCCAGGTTTGCTTAAGCAAAGCATGCTTGTTAATTGCCAATGGGAGCCACAATGACCATTGGTGTCACACTAATTTAGATTACTGAACTAGGTTTTCAATTCAAACCTGCCTGGAATTGAACTGTCTTCCAAATTACCAAATTGGGGTCCTAATCAAATCTTGGGATCAGGGATCATCTCTACGGACTTTGATTAGTTCCTACTGTATACAGTATTTGTAAACTATGGCTAAATATTAGCAGCAGTGGAGCAGACCTGTTGCTTTCAGATAAAGGAAGCAGGGGATGTACGAATTCATATAAAGGAACTGAAAAGGAAAGGCAATAGCATATAACTGCATAGAACATTCTTCTCTCTTTTAGCAGAGTTAGGACAACTGGCCACCTACATCAACAGTGGTCCTAACAGTGCATGCTATTAAAGGTTTCAGATTTTTTTAATGCAACCTTAGTTTGAACTGCTTATGTTAAACTCAATGCTAATCTTTAGGATAAACATCTGCCTGGGTATCATTTTTAATTGCAACGATGGCATTTTTCATCTATTAAGAACCCTTAAATAGGGTAGATAACCTGTGGCTCAGCAGATGCTTTAGACTGCAACTCTTATGATGCCTCACTCTCTGTCACACTGGCTGGGACACCTGGGAGTTGGCAGTCCAGAAGTTCCCTATTTCTGCCTTAAAGCTACAGGAGTATTGGGTGAAGTACCACAATATACTTCCCACAAACTGTATTCTATTCCATACCTCTTGGTAAAACAAGGAATACCATGAGAGGAGTGAGAGGCTTTGCACACATATTCTTAACAGCAACTGAAAGTTAAATGACAATTTAATAGACTTTGAAACAAACTGTACGAGTATAAAACACTGGTTTTGTATTTCAAAAGTTGCAGGAAGAGAGCCAGGTCATTTTAAAACAGTCTTCTACAAAACATTTGCCAGTTGGTTACATAAAAGACACTATATACAATATAAAAGCAGAAAATAATCCACACTGTAAAAATAATTTAAAAACAAAATATTTCCATTTAAAATATTTCCTATAGCACAAATACATTTTGACATGCAAGCAAAGCTAATATATTGCATTCTTTAGTGTGGTCCAGTAACTTCTATTATTTAGAACCTGGGCCATGAGAAAACATGCCAACATTTTTAAGATGAACACAAAAGGCCATTCTTAACACTTTGTTATGCTGTGTTACAGAACAGATGTATTAACTTGCTCAAAAAGGACAGCTACTTTACAAATTTTAAAACGGAATAAATATTAAAGCAATGCACATGAATTATCACTAGCTGGCAGAGTTTTTTTGGGACAGTTAAAAGTGGTTTTAAGAATAAATGCAGAAACTTAATGGACAGGTAGGAAACAAACTATGAAGGATGGAAACCATCTGCAGTTAGACATCTGCAAGATCTATTTTAAAAAGGTAGCCATGAAGCAGTGTTGGTACCAATTTCAGTAGCTGCTTTTTTAAAGTAATAACACTGTACCAACAAGTGGTATTAAGTTCTTCAAGCAGAAGTTAAGTTCACCAAGCAGTGTATTTTAGAAACTATATTTGAACTCGATTTTCTGTATTGTATTGGAAGCATAAATAGCTCTTTACATGTTTGTGTAAGCTATCTGAAAGTACAGAAACACTTTTGTAATTGGTAGAGCGCTTCCTTGCTCTGAATATAATATACATACCTTCAGTACATTTACAAATTCACATCTTGGCAGTGTAGACAAAGATATTGTACATAAAATGTTTCATATACTGACTTCCTGCATTAAATACTCATTTTGAGTCAAACCAACCAAGTTTGAGAATTTATTTAATATTTAGTATTTCCTTGCTGCAGTTTTGCAAGGCGCTATTACACATCCACAGGAAGTTTTTTATAAACTAGCATTTTCTAATTATCTAAATAGTTGGGGATTTTCAGGTGCTCACTATGATGCCTAATTTATTTGCCATATGCTCACATGCAAATATGCCCAATATGAGGAGTATTTTTTTTAAGAAAAAATAGCTGCCATAGTAACTTTTGGGAAATACCAGTGTTTAACAACAAATAATGCAATAACAGAGTTAGGAAGGACATAAGCAGGCTTTAAATAAACCCAAATGTTACAAAGTAAGAGAGGCGAGAAGAATACCATTCTTTGGTCTAGATTAGCTGTTCCCTTTATATTATATTAACATTCCAATGGCTTTTTTTTTTGAACAGTTCAAAAATAAAATTAGGCTGAAATTTGTTAAGCAAAAATACTGTATATACACACACAGATCACACAGATTAACTTAATAAAAGTGAATGCAGTGACAATAAAAAGATACTTAGTACCTTCTTCAAAACTCCAAACAAAGATTCATGTTGAGTGTGCCTTTATAGAATCTGACTGGAAAAGTTAGAAAACTATGCATGAAAATCTACTCTAGTTGTTTACAAACATTACATCCTTATGGTTTCCTTTCTCTAAATTCAGTACACATTCAATCTGACATGCCAAAACTGCTAATGCTGGTGGGAAAATTCCTGATACCAGTCAGTAATTACAGTTTGTCTGCTGAATGATCAAATCCTACAGCCTCATTTACAGAAAGAGGTTCATCAACAGTTTCTTGAACATCAGTTCCATCTTCCCCAAATCCATTCTCTTCATCTCTGTCAGGAGCATCATCATCTTCCATGCCGTTATAGAATTCTTCAATTTCACTTTCATCTTCTACATCTAAACTTGGACTATGACAGGATCCGCTATCACTGCTACTTCCACAAGAGCTGGAGGACATGACATCATCTTCAGAGTCTGAATATACCTCAGCACCATGGAAAATATAGCGATTTGGTGGTACAAACAAGTATTGGGTACCTGAAACATGTTTGATTAGCAAGAGCAGTTATTTCAGTGTTAATAATATAGGAGGTCCTACATAAAACTTGACATATTCAATATTTAGTGTTTAGTGTTTATGATATTTTGTACTTCATTCTTTTAGGTAAGTATACCTTTATAAGTGATTTGAAAGGAAAGGAAATTAGTATTTAAAAATGAGACTAGTATAGCAGGGAACTACAGTTAACCTTATCTTTCCCTCATCTCCGTTTTCCTTCTGCTGCCCAAACAGTCCTACAACAATTTTACACAATAACATTACATTTGCTGTTACTGTGTGCCTTAAAGTCATTTGTGACTTATGGTGACCCTAAGGCGAACCCATTGCAGGGTTTTCTGGGGCTGAGAAAGGGTGCCGTGCCCAGGCTCACCCAATGGGTTTCCATGGCCAAGTAGGGAATCGAAACCTGGTCTCCAAGGGCATAGTCCAACACTCAAACCACTACACCACACTGGCTCTACATTTAAATTAATCAGTTTTTACATTCAGTATTTTACGTTTTCCCCAATATACATATAACATTCAATCCCATCTTTCCCTCTCTCCCTTCATCCTACCCCCCAATCAATAGTTAATAGGCAAAAATGTATCATTCTGTCATTGTATACTACATACTACTGACTTTTTCAACTCAATAACATATAAAGGCACTCATCCTGCATGCTTCGTAACTACCTTCCAAGACTCACTCTATACACTATAAGCATTCCAATGTTGAACAAAAGCAACAAGTCCCTGCAATTTTAAGTAAGTCATAGCTAGACAGTAAACTCTTTAGATATAATTTGAAAATAGTGTAACTGTAATTTCTGTGGTTTAAGTATGAAAAAAATTCTATAAAGCAATTAGTTCCCTTTATATCTGCACAGCTTTTTTTCCCCCAAGAGTATCTGAATTAGGAACAATTTCAGATTGTGTTAATGACTAGATCATGTAAATACAGTCATAGTATCAGAGCTTACTGTTTAAAAGCTTATGAAAAACCAGTTAACCACATGATTATTTAGATGGACTATGTAAATTGCAAGAGAAAACCTGTCCAATTCTTGAAACTGCTAGAAGCTGTTCATGCTGAAATTTATCTACATATAGATAAATTCAGACGAATCCAGATAAAAATGATTCCAAGTAAGCTTTTGTTATACCTTTAAAATCACATTTTTATATACTATGATACACTTTGAAATAAGAAAATATACTTTTCTGTTTTAATACAATTCATGAAGCAAGAAACATATACACACTTCATATCTAGCGCACAGAAGAAGGTTGAGGCTAGTGGACATACTACAGTCATCACGTGGGAAGCCATCTGTGTACAGAGGCTCACCACATCAATCAAGTCAGTTTCTACATGCCACTACAGAAAGTTTGATAGTGTGGAGAACACCTCACAATTATGTTGAAAATGACTTTGAATGAACTGCTTAGTACTAGAGATATTAAACCTCAACAGACACCAATCCTTACTAACTGATGAAATACTGATCCTCTTTCAAATTTCTTTTTAGATTCTGCTTGCAACAATGAACTAACTCTTTTGGATTTGTTAAAGTACTAGCAGTAACTGAAGACTTAAGTCAGTGGTTCTCAACCTGTGGGTCCCCAGATGTTCGTGGACTTCAGCTCCCAGAAGCCCTGAGCATTGACCACAGTGACTGGGGCTTCTGGGAGCTGAAGTCCATGAACATCTGGGGACCCACAGGTTGAGAACCACTGACTTAAGTGAAACAGACTTGAGGTTAATTCAAGTGATTCTTAAAATAATATTGTAGATTAATCAGCAGTGCACCACAAACAGCTTCCATTCCTCGTCTGAGCAAACCCTAGTTTGCTAGGATGGTCTCAATCATGGAAACTGCACATTCCTGAAATATAGAGAGGAACTGGCATGTGCAAACCTGAGGCTCATGTCCTCTGTTCTACCAAACTGCAGTGGAAGGAGATGAGAAACAGAATCAGTTCCATCAGGCTCCTTCTCTCTTGGAACTGATTCCATTTGAGGTGATTGCTACTAGTTAGCCTTAAGAATCCAGTGACTCTCTCCTTCTAATTTTCCCTCTCCTTCCCTTTTTCCTTGTACATTGCATCTTGTAAGCCTTTGACTTTCTGCAAGCTGCTGTGAGAGCCTTCTCAGCTGCTTTTAAATGCGCAAATCCAGAGTGCCTGACAAAGTAATTCTATCTCAGGTGTTCGCACATTAATAAACCTGTTGGATAATCTGCAGTCATTCACAAAAGGCTCTAACTCCCAAATGTGTAACAGAAATTATACAAAGTTTTTTCTCTCTCCTTCCAGCCCTCTCCCCAAATTTAAATGGGAGACATGGAAGACATCTCAATGGGAAAAACAAGAATGGCTTTTGTGTGATAGAACTATGAGCTCTGTTCTGATACTAAAAATAAATTCTAGTGCTTACCATATATTCAAATGTACCCATCTTTCTTAACCTCTCCTATTATTTTTATTATTATTACACTATATTGTATCTGGTTCCAGTTGGTAGATCTCAAGATTAGATCCTGCAAGTCTGAAGACTTCTCAGTCCTGCAACATTTGTCTACCCAGAGGTCCTCAGTGACTCCTGTCATGTTTATTCCCCATGTCTATGTATATGATGAGTGTAAGACTGCTGTTTCACTAATATAATGTGGATAAGAAAGACAAAGTAAAACATGCCACTTCAAACACAGTAATATTTAAGCATATATTTTCCTTACCCACAACTTTAGATGAAATACAATGTAGAACATGTTATGTCATGTTAGGATACAAACAATTCCCTGGTTGAATTTGTCAAATTTTAAAACAAAGCAGCACATAAACATTACACATAATGCTAAACCACAGTTTAACACTACATGGACAAGAATGAGTACATTTGAGCAAAGGGTCAGGCTTGTGAATTACCCCTCCCTTCTCTTCCTATAAGGGCAAGAAGAAGATTATAGAAGAGTTTAGCCTCACTTTTAAAGAAATTTTGTTCATTATTAAGAACCAGAGACTCTGGTTTAAAACGACCTTCGTAAATTTCTCAAGAAGCAAAATCAAACGCATTTTAAACCATGATCCCTACTTCAAAAGGAACAATAAGCCAGGATTCTTTAGAAATGAAACAAAACTCTGCCCAAGTCTTCTTTCCAGCTGGGTAGGAAGCAAATTGGGGAAAGAGGAACATGCAAACCCAATGCTTTCCTTAAGCTTCTTCGGTCTTTCCAGATACTGTGTACAGGCTCCATTTACATGGGACTTGACTGGGGCTCTTTCCAAGATTGTGAAGAAACAGAAAAAAGAGAGGCAAACAGACAGAATATTCATACTAGAAAGCAGGCTGTTTGGAACTACATTAAGTAGTTAATTCAGTTCAAGTTCTATCATACTACACAAACATAACATGAAAGATTGCAAATGTTCAGAGTGATTCACTGATTCAACGTGAGGAATCTTTTCACATCTGTTCTAAATCTCCTATGCTATGGACCCAACACAGATACCAATACTTTTTACTGAAATGGTAGGATATGTTTTGCTAATACCCCTGGACTGCAAAATCATGATGTTTCTATCTGCTACTGATGAAGCCTTAATAACTGGAATTACTCTGAAGCACAAGTCCACGATTTGAAGTAATGATACTACAAATTAGCACTTACCATCAAGCCGTTTGCTTATCTGCTCTTTTGCACATCTATTAACCCAGCACTTTTTCAGTGTTTCAACAGATGTTTTTTCATTTCTTTCTTTGTTTTCACCTTGGTTAGATCCATGTTCCTTCACATGTTCTGGGTTTTCTAACTGGTGAGGAAGACTTTCAATATTTTCTAAGCAGTTTTGTAGCTCTAGAGACTTTTCCTCTGCACAGTTCTCTTTAGACTCCAAGGCAGCTTCAGAATCTGCTGCTTTAAATTCGGAAGAGTGCTCTGAATGTACTGTTTGAGAATCATGTGATGCAATTCTCTCAGGTGAACTAGAATATTCAGAGATGTTTAGTGGAGTAGGTGGTAACTCTGATGAATGTATTTCAAATTCCTTCTGTGATCGTGGAGGCTTCTCTGTAATTTCTGAAAGTTTGACTGAGCTGTTGCACAGTTTTGCATATTCACCGCCTAATCTATGACATAATTCATTGATGATAACATCGCAGTCACCAAGAAGTTCCACATCAAAGTGTAAATGAGGCAATGGTTCCCTATTAATTAGAATCTGAGGCACTTCATGTGGGATGGAACCTACATATTCAAGGAAAAAAAAGTAATCAGAACAAACAAACAATACACTGAGTGTCTAATGCCATTAATATACCTCACAAGCTATTTTAAGCACTACTTCTAACTCTGTGGTCTAGAGGAGTTTTAAATTTTGATTTCTGCATTATTACCATCTACTCAGAGCATACTAGACACATTCATATCTTCATTTCTTGCCTCTCTAGTGCTTCTAGAGCATACTAGACACATTTATATTTAAATTACTTACTTCTCCAATGCTTCCGGGGTGAGAACCATTCTGAGCACAATGGTTCATGGCACTGTACAGCATGATATTGGTAAACAAGTAGCCTACAGATTTTAGTATGAAATAAGGACTCTCCCCTCTTCCTCCCAAACATGAGTAATTCACACTTACTTGGAATTAATGCTACTGGTCTTACTTTAAGTGAAGACCCAATAACAATAAGAAGGTCGACCTCATCCTTGTCATATTTCATGGCCCTGTGAAATTGCTCAGGGAGATTTTCACCAAAGAACACTATTTCTGGCTTCATGATGGCAAGTGGTTCATCAGGTGGACATCTGGGACATCTAGGTACAACCTACATAGAAGTAATGTATTAATTTTTGGCTTCAGTTCGATAGAATCAAAACACTAAGATGGATACAGGAGCTTTCCTGTCCGACCATTGGTGGCACCAGATTAATTATGAAGGTCCAATTTCTATAAATAAATTTGATGTACACTATGTAATAAGAACATTTCTGGATGAAATTTCAGTTGTTGCCACAGTGATTATGAAATGCAGTTATGTAATGTATTCCACACACAGTGCAATGCACAGAGACAATGCACAGTTATGCATTTTATCTAACATAAAGTCCTAACCCATTAAACAATTCGAATAAATGTTTAAATGTGAAAATTTTTAACTTAAAACTTTTCTGTACAACTACTCCCCATGCCTATATATCATGCTAAAATAGCTTTGTGAGCAAAAATGATCAAGGACAATACAACACAGAGCCCTTTCCTGTGATCTATCCCAACAGAAAGAAGCACAGTTGAAGCTACATATTAATATCATCTTTGTGCAGGATTCTTTGGTTTCTGAATGTGTTCTGTCTCTGATATGCAGAAACAGGTTTTGATGCATAGAGTGAAGAGTGCTAGTTAATCTTTGGAGATAAATCTGATCTATTATCATATGTATTAGCACCAATGTAATAGAAGAACTCTAGGTCAGAACAATTAGTTCCAATAACATCTCTCTAGTTCAGAGGATTTAGAACCCACAACTAATACACACACACGCATGCACGCACGCACACACAGAACCATGTAGCCCTTCAAGCTACAAGTATGGCAGATTCTAAGATAGCTATCAGCGTTACAGCCTTGAATCCTCTGAATGTTCCTTCCAAGTCCCCTTGACTCCATACTTCAGTCTTTAACAAATTATCTAGGACTCAGGCTTGAAGAGTAAGCTTGTAGAAGGAGGAATGATTACTCCCAACCTGTCCTCACTGGCCTATTTGGTTTTCATGTTAATTGTGGAAGAACAAAGACTATAACCAGAATCAAAGTGCAGCAAACTGGTAGAGGAGACAAGAGATTACTCTGTCCCTTGTCCACAGATATGCTCAATACCATTTTAGCAGTCTGCTAAGAGGCAAGTAGTGTACATTTCAACACTGGCTGTATAAACATTCTGGCAGCCACAATAACATACTGTTGCAATGCTTGTGAAAACTTCATCCCAGCACAGCCACTTAATTCCATAGTCATTAAAAATTCAATCACAATACACACTGTGTTAAAAGAAATCAATTAATCACACAATTAGAGAGAGCTTTATTGATCATTTAGTCTAACATACATATGACGCAGGAAATCCAGAGCAAAACTATATCCCTCAGAAGGCTATGTAACCTATGCCTGAAGACCTCCAGCAATGAAAATGTTGTCCTCAACTCTAAGAAACTGGTTCCACTGTTAAGACAATTTAGAATTTACCCTAACCACCTAAACAAGGTCCATCTTCCAGTAAAATAAGCCTTTTAGCTTTTATTGCTGCCCTCACAGAGGCAGACTGCTCCATTGTGTGACAATCCTTCAGGTATCTGAAGAATACTATTGTCTCACTTGCTCCCTCATTCAATTGCCTCCTTTAAGCTAACATAGCCAATACCCTCATGGTATTTTCTCATGGTATTTCTTATGCTTTTGTTCATCTTCATCTTCACTGCCCTCCTCTGAACCCACTCTACATCCTTTTTCAATTGCACAGCCCAGAAAAGACACAGTATAATATTATATCATACAGTTCTGCTATAAAGCAAATAGCTACAGTTAGTCTGTACTCAACTTAAATTCTCACTTTCAGTCTCACTAAAGAAACATCTGGATATAAATTTAATAAATACATTGGTTTTAGAACCCACAACTCATTTTGTATAACCTGGAGGTAATCACAATCTATGTACTCCTGACCTAACACATAACACCAAAGCCCACAGAGGACAACCTTAGATACCTGAGCAGTAACAACAGAAGTTTTATCCAATATTTGATAAACCTTAAATGTTTTATGAAGATTTTTTAAATTAACAATACAGTTATTAGCATTCAGAACTCAATTGAACTCAACAAATTTTACTCATTTGGTAACTATGCTTATGAGATAAGTCTAAATGTACCTGACTGAAAATTTTAAAGCACTTTTTCCCCACTTCCAATTCATACTAAAAGAATTCTTACCTGATTAAAAATATCTCCTCGAACGACTTCACAATCAACTTTGTATTTACAGATGAGGCAAGAAGCTGTTGCAAAGGAACCTGAAACAGACAAGCCAGGATATAGAGTAAGACAGTTGAATATGAAGAAATCAGAGGACACCTCAAATTTACCTGCATTTAAGTAATAACTGACATAGGTTGCACCTTATTTTGGTTAGAACACATATAAAATTGTAAATACCTTGACCTTCCAACATGCTTGCATTGAACTAATAGAATTCAATATTATTTATTATTTTTCCAGGAACTTCCCTTTATAATTTATCTGTATTCAAAAACCACTACCTGTTACATTAGTATCTTAGTCTGCAACCCGGATAAGGAGATAAAGGGGAAGAATGAAATATTATGAATGTTTCTTTGAGCCTTACAGACTCAAGAAGCCCAATGCGAATCCCTCTGGCCTCCCACATCCCACTACTGATGTTCTGGTTCTATTACCCACTCACTTGTTGTTTTACTGCATATCTGTTTTCCCCCGCTTATCTGTGGGTGGCCCTCTGAAAGGCATAAGATTACCATTGTTGCTTGTTTGCTTGCATACACACACACACAGTAAGAAAAAGCATTGGGCATTGTCATTATTCTTCTGTTGTTCTCCAGCAAGATTTTTCTTAGATCAGTTTTCTACAACCTGATACCTTCCAGGTAATACCTATATTGGGGTTTCTTAACTTTATCATGGACCCCCTTTTAATATCTTTTGTTGGTAGGGACTAGCAAGACTTAATTCAAGATGTAAAACCCTAAAGTGTTATGAAGGCGGCTTCTGGCTGTATACATGGTAGCAAGAAATACCATGTACTTTCTCTCACCCACTCAATGTCATTCACTTGCAAGTTCTCATTGCATGCAAAAGTGGCAAGTGCTGTGTGCATTTCTTGCTATCAAACAGTTATTTTCGTAATTTTTGAATGGTTTGCAATACCATAATGAAGCTTTGTACAAATGATGTCTATTACTACCAAAGACTCCTGCTCTTTGAGATCAATGTATTATTGTCTGGATGCTGATTTTCCTTTCTATTTTAACTGTAAAAGCTCATAACTCTCTTTCAAGCCTTTGTGGATCCCCTGTGTAGATATTACAGTCCAGGGGGTGGGGAGTGGGAAGGTGTACATGGATCACAGGTTAAGGACCACTGATGTATATCACTGACCATCTTTGCAAGGTATGCAAGTTACAGTTCTGAACATCTAAAGAGCATCAGGCTGTGGAAGGCTGGCTTAGTTTATGGCCTCCTAACTTCTGACATATAGGTACACATTGCCCAGTATCAACAGATCCACAGAAAAAAAAATGTTTGATATGATTGTACATGTTTGACCATACTGTGGTGTACAGACACGGCAATAAATGCCCCAAAACATTAATATAATGTCAAGAGAAGTGTCAGAGTTTGTAATTCATTCCATTCTTTTGCACTCATTGGCTAGAACACTGAAAGGTGGCAACTCCCTAAATTCAATTCAAAGCTGAGGATGCAAAAAGCTCCACTTGTGCAGCAATACTTGATGGTCTCCTTTCCTTTTCAGCTGCTGCTGCCAATACCATTGGCATTACTTTTACTGACCATCTGATCCAAGAGCCTGGCATATTTTTAAAATGTGCTGGTTCTGATAAAAGAATGACATGTCCTTGGAGCAGCTGATGGCAATATGCAGATGGTGCACCATAAGAAAAAGGAGGGCAGGGACAAAGGAGACCAGGGGCATGGAAAAGGGCTGGGGAGGGATGGAGTTGTCACAGAGGCTGTAGGGACGCTCTCAGTGTGGAGAGAGCAACTGGTGCCCTGCTCCCTGAGGTTATATAAAAACTGCTTGTGCAAAAGATGTTAGTGCCAGCCTTGTGTATGTTGCAGAAAAGTACAATCCTGTGCATAATAAAAGTTGCACAAGTATGAAATTTGCTGCTTATATATTCTTTGAGAATCAAACTATGGAAGTTGAAGAATTCTGCAAGATTCAGCATATTCAATATTATGGCATTAACATAACTCCTAGATTTATGGCAGAAGAGAATTCAAGCTTGACTGACCATGACATTGAATTATTCTTTGAATTCCTGCAACTTGTTCCAGGGTATCTATGTTCTGAGTATAATTGCGAAGTAGTTTTCTTTCTTTATCCATCAAAGCTATAAATTTATGACAGAGAGATGGCTGAAACTGTCCAGGGTATATTTCCTGCAGAATTAAACAAATATATTTATATGAATAAATTTTGTAAATCCAACATCTCATTTTTGTTTAAAATTGGGGCACATTTGCTCTTGCTTTCAAGAATAGCCTACTCTTTATTATCAAGTTTGCTGAAACAAACTAACAAACAAAAAATGCAACACAATCTTGGGTTTTGTTTACTCAGAAGCAATTCCAACTAGGTACAGAAGATTTACTCCCAGATATACCAGCTGGCACAGAACATACACAAGATGGTAGCATTGTGTTCCTGTCTTGCTAAGTTGCTACAGGCATCTGACTGTCCACTGTGGGTAAAGAAGATCTCTTCTTATATTCTAATACATTCAGGGGGAGAACTATAGCCTTAGGCCAAGATCCTCTTCAAGAGCTGCTGGAGTTTTAATTCTTCACCAGTATTGTTCTGCAACACTGTGACTGTGCCTCTGGGCTCCAGCTGCACAAGCAGCTGGACAGCACTGGAATGCACCCATACTATCAATCAGTTACCAGGATCCTCTAAGGCAGCATTCATCTCTAGTTATGTAGCTGGGAAAAAGAAACAGCTAACACTCTCCAGATCAGGAGGCCTGAGAGGGTGACAGGTTTTTTTTTTCTTGGCTCCATGACTGTAGGTAGATGGTGGTCCTTTGTCTTCACAACTGAGTATACCTTATAGTTTCAACAAGGTGTAATCTCACACAGAGTCTAGCAGGTCTTCCTTCTGAGTAGAAATGTACAGGACTGCACTCATTGTTCATCAGAACTACAACTCCGTTAAATGTCATTTCAATTTGTGCTAAATCTTTGGCTTTAATATTACCATATATACTCATGTGTAAGTCAACCTCATGTACAAGTTGAGGGCAGGTTTTGGGGGTCAAAATTACAGATTTTTATATGTCTCATGGATAAGTCAAGGGTAAAACTTTGGGGCTCAGCACAGGGCTCCTTGGAGCCATTCCGCAGAGAGGTGAAAGTGCCAGTGTCGTGTCAGGGCCAGCTTCCCTTGGCTGCCACCAACACCTTCACTGCCATTTTCTTGCCGAGGCATTGCAAAAGGCCACTGAAGAGAAAAGGGGGTTGGTGCTTCATTTAGGTTTTCCATGGACAGAGAATGCTCTCAGAGAAACAGCTTAGTCTGTCCACGGAGAACCTAAAAGCAGCATGAACCTTCTCTACTCTTCCCACCCCAGCAGGAAAACTCTGAAGAGCTGCCACTATGGCAGAGATAACAGAAGGGATAGAGCTTTTTTTCAGCTTTTCCCAACCTCCTCCACTCTCCCTGCCTTAGCAGGGAAGCTCCAAAGAGCCTCTGCCATGGCGGGGAGAATGAAAAGTATGGGGCTTCTTTCTGGGTCTCCCACCCCTTCTAAGCTCCTCATCCCAGTAGGGAAGCTTCAAAGAGCCACTGCCACAGTGTAGAGAATGCAGGGAATTGGGGCTTCCTAAAGCTCTTGCCTTAGTCCAACCTGGGAGAACCTGAGAGAAGCCTAATGTCCTTGATTCTGCCCACTGCAGTGGTGCCTCTTTGGAGCTTTCCTACTGGGGTAGAAAGATTAAAAAGAGTGTGGAGACTCTGAAAAAAGTCCTATCTTTTCCATTCTCTCCACTGCAGCAGCAGTTCTTCAGAGCTTCCCTGCCAGGATGGGGAGATTAGAAGGGGCTGGGAGAAACTGAAAGAAGCTCCATCTCTTCCATTCTCCCCACTGTGGCAGTCCTTCAGAGCTTCCCTGGCATGGTGGGGAAATTAGAAGGGGCTGGGAGAAAGCCCCAATCCCTTCCATTCTCCCTGCTGTGGCAGCAGCTCTTTAGAGTTTCTTTGTCGGGTTACCATATTAACCAGTTTTTTGGGTTAATTCTTTAGTATAAACTTTTCAACTTATACACAAGTATATATTGTACTATATTAAGTCACTAATATAGAGAACTTCTGTGAAAACCTCCTACCATTGCATATATTACGTTAGGGCTAAGGTATACGTGTGCTTCTGAACACTTCAGGATTACAGCTCTCATCAAACTTGGCCAGTACAGCCAATGGTAAGCACGGTATGAGTTGTAACAATGTTGAGGACCACACATTTCCCATCTCTGAATTACAACTTCAATAACTTCAATAACTAGAAGTACTTATCTAAGGAAGCAACAGTAATACTTATTATATAAACCTGATTCCTCACCACAGGATTTTTGCATCATACTAAATAAGAATTTAACAATGTTTAAATGTGAAAATTTACCATGGGCAAGCATAACATTGTTGCTAATTATATTAGAGTGGAGTATTAATCAGAGGTTGGGGGATGCTGGCCATGATCAGGGCATAATAGGTGTGGGAAGAGAACACACTTTGCTTGAGATAAATCAAATTTTCTGACCGTTTACACATGCCTGTTTTCCAGAATAATAGAAGCAAGAAACAAATAGCACCTTTGCAAATTTAAAAAATGGCCTTGGATCTTTTCTGAAGTATTCAATGTCAAACATTGCTTGAGGATCAGGAAGATCTGGGAAATCTACTGCAAGGCGGGCATAAATGCCATCTCTTGATCGGAAGTCAGGAATTCCACAAGAAACAGATACCTGAAATGGGTCACATAATATAGCAAATATTAAACATGTATTCTGATGTTAAAGTTGCTGCTATAATATAACTGAACATTAAGACAATATCCTGCAAGACTGAATGTTTAGCCACAACTCCAAGCTGTATTGCTCCTCTCCAATCCAAATAGTATTATGTTTCTTTATAAATGTTACTCAATATGTGAAAAAAGCTATAGGCGAAGATACTTTGATTGTAACTATAGCAAGACTACTTAGGAGAACCCAATACAATTTGTATGCAGGCTAAAGAGATGTTGAATAAAAATAAAAGCACAGTTTAACCACTGCAAAATACAACACTTTATTTTAGCTATTTCATAAATGTTCTATGAAAATAGCCCAGCTGATTAATAAGCGTAGCAGTAGTTGTAACACAAGTTTCTGCTTGCACCCTCCAACTAAACTTTATCTACTAAAACAACTTCCTATATAAAGTAAATGGTTTTGCTGCCAAGTTCTGCCCACTTGCTTCTTAAGACCTGTTAAATATTTTAACTATACTTTTAGGACAGTGGTAGTGAAATGAAGTTGTGCACATTCTGTTTTCTCCATATTCTACCTACTTTGAGTTGGTCGCATAGTACTTGGGATATGGAATTAACACACTTGGATCAACACAAGCAATGCAATGCTTAAAGTGTCAGACCAATGGAATTAAGTATTCTTTAGCACTGGTGATGGGACCCTAGTGCTTGAACTCTATACTTTGTTACATCTGCTCAGCAGTACGTGGGATCAGAGACTTACTGTACAGGAGACCTGTGGACCTCCATGTTTTGGTTTTTAACTACAGTACTTATCAGCCCATCTATTCTGGCCAACAGCAAAACATGATTGTGCATGATTGTAAGCGAGAAACAATAGGGATATTCTGGTGGGGGTTTACTACAGACCTCCAACCCAGGCTGAGGAGTTTGATGACGCCTTCCTCAACCAAATGACTGCACATTCAAGGAGGAGAGATACAGTAATAATGGGAGATTTCAATTACTCAGATATATGCTGGCAGTCAAACTCTGCCAAGACAGTAAGGTCCAGCAAGTTTCTTGCTTGTCTTGCAGACAACTTCATGGTCCAGAAGGTGGAAGAGGCCACAAGGGGATCAAATATTCTAGATCTGATCCTGACCAACAGGGATGACCTTGTTAATGAGGTAGAAGTGGTTGGATCTTTAGGGGGGAGTGACCATGCCCTATTGGAATTTGGCATTCAGTGGGAAGGAGAAGATAAGGGTAGCCAAACACTCATCTTAGATTTTAAAAAAGCGGACTTCGGTAAACTTAGGGAGCTGCTGGCTGGACTTCCGTGGTCAATAATAGTGAAAGAGAAAGGAGTTCAGGAGGCATGGGAGTTCCTTAAAAGGGAAACACTGAAGGCACAGTCAAAAACTGTGCCAATAAGGAGGAAAAATGGAAGGCATCTGAAGAAACCAGAATGGTTGACTAAAGAACTCTCAGCTGAGCTAAGTGTTAAAAGAAACATGTATAGGAAATGGAAGAAGTGGGAAACCACCAAAGAAGAATTTAAGCAAGTGGCCCGGAGATGTAGGGAGGAGGTCAGAAAGGCTAAAGCACAGAACGAACTTAGGCTGGCCAGAGACATTAAAAACAATAAAAAGGGCTTTTTTAAATACGTCCGCAGCAAAAGGAAAAAGAAGGAGACGATAGGGTCGCTGCGCAGAGAAGATGGAGAATTACTCACAGGGGGAAGAGAAAAGGCAGAACTACTTAACACCTTCTTTGTCTCAGTTTTTTCCCAGAACGATACACGCACTCAACCTGGCGGTTGGGGAGCAGGTGAGGAAGCAGGGGAAATGAGGCACGTAATAGGTAGAGAGGTGGTACAGGAATACCTGGCCACACTGGATGAATTCAAGTCTCCAGGGCCAGATGAATTGCATCCTAGGATATTGAAAGAGCTGGCAGAGGTCATTTCGGAACCGCTTGCTATAATCTTTGAGAAATCTTGGAGGACAGGAGAAGTTCCAGCAGACTGGAAGAGAGCAAATGTTGTCCCCATCTTCAAGAAGGGAAAAAAAGAGGACCCAAATAATTATCGCCCACTCAGCCTGACATCAGTACCCGGAAAGATCCTGGAGCAGATCATTAAGCAGTCAGTTTCTAATCACTCAGAAAGCAAGGCGGTAATCACAAGAAGTCAACATGGATTTCTCAAAAATAAGTCATGCCAGACTAATCTTATCTCTTTTTATGATAGAGTTACTAGTTTGATAGAGGAAGGGAATGCTGTGGATGTAGCATACCTCGATTTCAGTAAGGCCTTTGACAAAGTTCCCCATGACATTCTTGCAAAGAAACTAGTAAAAAGCGGGCTAGACAGGGCTACTGTTAGTTGGATTTGTAATTGGTTGACTGACCGAACCCAAAGGGTGATCACGAATGGCTGCTTCTCATCCTGGAGAGAAGTGACTAGTGGGGTGCCACAGGGTTCTGTCCTGGGCCCAGTGCTGTTCAATATTTTTATCAACGACTTGGACGAAGGAATAGAGGGCATGCTCATCAAATTCACAGATGACACCAAATTGGGAGGGGTTGCTAATACTCCAGAGGACAGGATCAAAATTCAAAATGACCTGGATAGATCGGAGAGCTGGGCCAAGGCTAACAAAATGAAATTCAACATAGATAAGTGTAAGGTCCTACACTTAGGTAGAAAAAATGGAATACAGGAATATAGGATGGGGGACAAGTGGCTGGATAGCAGTACATGTAAAAGGGATCTAGGAGTCTTCATAGACCAGAAGCTGAACATGAGTCAGCAGTGTGATGCGGCAGCCAAGAAAGCCAATGCAATTCTCGGCTGCATCAATAGGAGTATGGTGTCTAGATCGAGGGAGGTACTGGTACCACTCTACTCTGCTTTGGTTAGACCTCATCTTGAATACTGTGTCCAGTTCTGGGCACACCAATTCAAGGACATGGTCAAGCTGGAGCAAGTCCAGAGAAGGGCGACCAAAACGGTGAGAGGCCTGGAAGACATGCCCTATGAGGATAGACTTAGAGAGCTGGGTATGTTTAGTCTGCAGAAGAGAAGGTTAAGAGGGGACATGATAGCTATGTTTAAATATTTGAAGGGATGCCATGTAGAGGAAGGAGAGGGCTTGTTTTCTGCTGCTCCAGAGACCAGAACAAGGAGCAATGGATTCAAGCTGCAGGAAAAGAGATTCCACCTGAGCATCAGGAAGAACTTCCTGAGAGTCAGGGCTGTCCGGCAGTGGAATATGCTGCCTTGGAGTGTAGTGGAGTCTCCTTCCTTGCAGGTTTTTAAGCAGAGGCTAGATGGCCATCTGTCGGGAATGCTTTGAGGGTGTTCCTGCATAGCAGGGGGTTGGACTGGATGGCCTGTGTGGTCTCTTCCAACTCTACATTTCTATGATTCTATGATTCTAACCATAGTTCAAAAATGTCTTGTGGGTTACAGGTTCCCCATGCTCGCTGAACATTGCTGCAGCACAGGATTAAAGAAAACATGTTCCTAAATTTGAACATTTGTTACAGCACTAACAATGACTTCTTGACTAACAACAAATGTGTTTTTTCTAAACATGTTTTGGAAAAGTGGAGCATATATATTTGAAGAAAAAGTGTGATGCTTGTATCATAAATTTGTCTTAACTTACTAGAGAAAGATCTGTCTAGGAACATTGCCAACATTAACACTAGCAGAGCACACAGAATCCACTCACAAAAAAACCCATATAGGAGTATAATTAAATTAAAATACTGGTCCACTTATGTCATCCAACATTAAATACATACCCCAGCTCCAGTTAGAACAATTATTTTTTTGCACTCATGTAGGAGTTTCACAGCATCTTCTAAAGTATTGATATCTTTCCTCTTTTTTCTTTTAGGTGGTTCTGAGAGAATATTAATAACGATTTGCCATAATGTCATGTCATCCAGTTCAGGAGGAGGTATTGTTTCTGGCAACAAGTCTTTCAGAATTGCACGTGGATCAGTGCCTATCATAAGATGTTGTTGGACAAAAGTGTATGGACCTATTATAGAAAATAAAGTTATTATGAACTGGATGACAGCATACTCAACTTGAATTAGAAAATTTTGCAATAACAATGATCAGAACTGTAGTCTCTCTCACATTTCTACTAAAAAAGTAGCACACCAAAACACCACACCAAAAGCACTTCAGCTGAATTCAGATCTTAGCCCCAATTAGAATAGAACCACAGAATCAATGGAATGTAGATACTGACTTACCAATTTTCCATTGATTCAGTAGCTTTGCTTTAGTTGAGAATGGTTACACTGCAGCATAGACAACACTGACATTATCACTGAAATACCTTGTGTGCAACAAATAAAGTTTATATTTATACTAATCTACTAGTTTGCTATTATGTTTACAGATTTTTAAAGTTTATTATACGATTTTGTCAAATACACAAAAAACCCAGCTACATGGACAAAAATCAGAGCTACCAACAGCAACTGGAATTTCTTTTCCTATAAGAGGCTAAACATTTCTGTAACAATCATAAGGCTCCTACCTGTTAATCAGATTTTATTTTCTTTTTCTGCATATTTACCAAACCAATAAACTCTTCTGTTTCAGGTACCCTCAGAGCTTCCTAATCCATTGTTACCTCAGAAATCTTATGAGGTTATGATCAGAGGACAGGGGTCACCTTAAGCAAAGCCCTGACAGGCTCATACCAGAAAGCAAAAGGAAGATGCAGGACCCATTCCCCATTATTCCCACTCCCCATTATTCTTTAATGATTTCTTTTCCACTGGACCCAATGACAGAGAAATGTTCTTCATCATATCTCCCTTGATTTCCCCATAACATGACTGAAACTCTGCCCTTTTTTGATCTAAGGGTCTGAGGGGTTTCCTCAAGGACTGATGGGGACATTTTAGATCAGATCTTGCCCTTTAAGGCCAGAGCTCTTTCTCTGTCCTTGGAGAAGGAAAAAAGATCTAGCCTGGAACACCCCTTCTAAGGACCACTACATAGTCTTGGATTACTGGCAGTAATGACATTTGCTGTCAATTACAGATGTTCAGTTATTAACTTAGGTTTTATTATTTAAACAACCAAACAATATCAAAGGACATCTTTTGCACTGAATATTTTCTTCCAAAATTCATATATTTGGAGTCATCTATCTGATATCTGACATTCCTAACAATTCATACAGCTAATGCCATTAACATAATTGCATGAAATACCATCTGTATGTTGTTGTTATGTGCCTTCAAATTGTTTTTGACTTGTGGCAACCAAAAAGCAAGCCTATCGTGGGATTTTCTGGGACTGCAATTGTGTGATGTACCCAAAGCAGGAAATGGAACCTTGGGTTCCAGGGTCTTAATTCAACACTCAAGTCACTACCACCATGCTGGCTCTGAATATACCAACTCAGAAATCTGTGCTATTTTAGCTTTTCTGTGGTGGCAGGAATGCCCTCTGCATGTAAGCCTCATTATCTCTTCCCCCTAACTTGTGAAATCTGCAGCTATTTTTTCAACACAGTTGGTGTTGTATCATAGTAGAACTGAGACTGGTCTGCTCTGTGGCAGGCATCCCCCATCTCAGGTTGGCTTACAACTGTTGTTTAACAACAACAACAACAACAACAACAAAAACACACTGCATTGGCAGGATGTCCTATTACTTATTTTTGGGGGAAGGGATTAGTTCTTGTGTCAATCCATGTTGATTAAATGACCAGTTTACCTGACTGTGGTTAACTATCAATAATCAATAAAAGAGAGGATGCCTTTTGGTAGCTGGTAGCCCCTCCCCTGAATTGTAACTTGGCATCATCTGAAAGCCAAAGAAGGAGTAAGGAATCTTTGCTTCGCAGACATCCTTTGCTCCCTTCTGGGAGTAAAAGCAGCTGGCTGGTATTTTAAGCAGGAAAACAAGACAGAGAAAAGATGAAAAAGGCTCTCTAGCCTGATACTGCTCTTCCTCTTTAAACTACAACCTTGGTTACAATATTTGAACAAACCAAAAATAAATCAACAAAAAGAATAACAAAAGTACATGTAACATTCAGTTCTGCCCTCACCTGCAAATCCTGGATTTAAATGGCCAAACAAAAAAGACATTTAGAAATGCTTCCCAACTGCTCACCTGAACTGTTATTCTGTTATAACTGCTATTCATGTCAAGTGTGCTAGATTTATAAAAGATAACATAAAAGATAATAATACCACAGGTGTCAAGGGATAACTTGACAAAGGAAAATAAAAGTCAGAACTGTGTCTGTGTGTGTTTAAGTGCTTGGGTAATCATGAAAGATAATGAAGTACAATTCCTAGACTGGTATCTAAATGTGTACCTATACGTGGCCTTGGGGTCCAGTCACTTGAGCTTGCATGAGAGGCTCTATCATCTTCATCACTGTCACAGGAATGGAAGCCATTTGCAATGATTTCATCACTAAAAAATATATTATCTGTAAAACAACATCAACCAGAAGAAGAAGGTTAGAATACAGAAGCAATACCATCACATTTATAACACATTATCTCTACGAGCGATGGCAGAACACTCTTTTCAATCAGGTACTAACTATACTTATGTACATATTTATGCAAATGTTAACGGCTGTAGAAATAATCTGTCTCTCACCAAAAATAAAAAAATGTTTTAACAGCTATACTTTCCAAATGTTATATGAAAGAGAAAACTTTTCAGATGGAGCGTCATGTCCTGGTGTGGCACATTGGAGAAAACCCACATGTACTTGAAAGTCCTCTTTTATAAGGCTATGAGCTGCTGTCCATAATCATGGCAAGGCTACTTCGCCTTCACCAGGTTCAATTTCTGCTGTTATGTAGTAGTTAGAAGTGCCCCTGGAAAAAACCAGGCACCATCTCCTGCCCCCATATGGCTGTTAATAATATTCATTATGTCATCTGGTTACCCTATTCACGATTGATACATATGAACTGAGTTTTGGCAGGCAGAGCAATGCTGGTTCCCAGTAATTCAACAGTAGTTTCAAGATTTTTTCAAAAAATAAATCCCCCCCTCAAAGTGTGATTTGCATGTGCTTTGTAGTTTTCACCAAACAAAACTGTAATAACTTGCTGCTGGTGAAGTTGCCTGAGGTGATAAAGGGTGATGAAAGTATGCAATTTAGAGGTTTTGTTCCTCCACATTTTCTTCTATTTCGCACTGACTCCGATAGGATCTTAACCTGTGGGTTTTGAACTTCATGCACAATTCAAGTGTGTGTGCAGTCAACTAGGGGTGCAAGCTTCTCACCTGCTCCCTTCAGTTTTTCTGCTATTTCCATGCCCCGTCGCTTCAACCCGCAAACGAACGAGGGCATCGAGAGGGCTAGCTCTCAGCCATTTAGCAATTAACTTGCTGGGAAGAAAAGACCTTTTCCTTGCAGGGGTGGAGAATGAAACAATGTATACAGCGTACTCCCGCAGCCCCGACAGCGTCCCTTCGCTGGACCGCGGGAACGGAAACGGGACGCTGCCGGCTGTCAGTTCTTCTTCCCCGGCTAAACGGCGCCCAGGGTCACCGGGTACCGCTCCCACCGCCCCTCTCCGCAAGCCCCACACCGCGGGCGGCTGCCCGGCCGTCCCCGGCACCCCGGGCGCCTCCTCACCGGCTTGCGGCGCCTCCTCGCCCTCCACAGCACCGTTCGAACACTGCGCCGGCCCGCAGCCAATGGCCGTCCCCGACGCGTCGTCTCCAGCGGGCGCCGCCTCCGCTCCCTCCCCTTGGCTCAGCCACCGCGGCAGCGGCTGTAGTTGGTGCGGCGGCTCCTCTCGGGCCAGGCCCCGCCGCCTCAGCCCGCTCTCGGGGCAGCTCCATCCCGCTCCTCCTCCCGCCGCCGCCGCCGCCGCCGCCGCCTCTCCCCTGCGGCCTCTCCGCGCTCAGCGCTGGCGGAGGCCTCGGCTGCGACCTCTTTCTCCACCTTCAGCGCCCCCCCTCCTCCTCCTCCTCCTCCTCCTCCTCCGCCGCCGCCGCCGCCGCCGCCTCCTCGGTGGCGCTTCCTCTGGGAAGGAGCGCCTCTCCGCCGGCTCCCTTCGGGGCCGCGAAGTCCGGCCTGGCGTTGTCAACCGAGCCCCGCCGCTGGCGTTTCTGCGCGGGCTCGGGGCTCTCTGCGGAGGAGACCGCCGGAGCGCCGCGGTTGCCGCTGCGGCCGCCGCTCCGGGACTGGAGGAGTGGCGTCTCCTCGTCCGCCATCTTGGAGCAGGAGCAACTGCTCCCTCCTTCTTCCCCCACTTGTCCTCCCTCTCCCCCTCCCTCCCCGACCCAGCCAGCGGGAGTTCGCAGCAGCAGCAGCACCGTAGACGGGAGAGACGGAGCCCCCTCCTCCTCCCTCCCACCTCAGGGAGAGATTTAAAGGCGGCACGTGACCTCGCCGACGCCCACACGGGCAGCCGCCCAGCGCAGGGCCGCAGCGACAACAAACCGAGTCACGTGACGGAGAAGGGGGTTGAAGCCGAGGGGGCTGCCGAGAGCGCGCTCGCGGGGTGGGCGCGCGGGTGTGGCGACGTTCGCCGGCCCCCTTTTTCTCTGCCAGGAGAAGATTGCGGATATTGTTTACTCGTTGCGGGGATTACGATCGATAGGAAATTAGCTAAGACGTTATTTCAAAGGGAGAACGAGTTCCTTTTTATGGGTGTCGGGCTATGGAAAGGCCTAAGAAAATAATTCACGGGGTCGCTTGAGGGAAGCTTCGCGCAACCCATCGGAAGCGTCCTCTTTAGGTGTTTCGACTGTGGCCATTTCCGCACGACACTCTTATAGCGCGATGATTCCACTTTCAACCTCCTATGGAATCCTGGGGTTTGCAGGATTCCATAGGAGGTTGAAAGTGGAATCATCGCGCTATAAGAGTGTCGTGCGGAAGTGTTCCGTGCTGGGGAAGCCCACCGAAACCACTGAGATTCCTTTCTCGGTGACGGATAGAGTTCCGCTGTGTGAGGGCGAGTGGCGATTTCGAAATAAATCCACCCCGGGGACGAAAAACGGGCGCGGAGGCAGGAGGTCGCTGGAGAAGAGGCAGCGAGGAATGGGGGCAGCGAAGGGAGGGTTTCCGAAGGGCCTGCCCCGGACGGGAACGGAGCGGAGGCGCCTCGGGCCGGCGGAGGAGGAGGAGGGCGGGCCGGGGCCGGAGCCGGAGCGTGTCGTGTGAGGGGAGGGGCGTTGACGAAGGGGCCGCCGGCGACGCCCAACAAAGAGGGAGGGGAGGGACGGGGGCTGCCTCGTCTCTGCTGTAACAAAGCCGGGGGGAGGCGGGCGCAAACATGAAGCGGCCAGACCCGCCCTCAGGCTGCCTTGGAAAGAGGACTCGCCTGACTATGCGCTCGTTTTAGAATACTTAAATGCCTTCTTCTCTATAGTGTAGAACCCATGTCGACTAGTGGCTTTGGACTGTGACCGTTGCTGCTCTACCCTGTTATAGTGTTGTTGTTGGACTTTCAGCCTCCTATGGAATCCTGGGGTTTGCACCTTTGTGCTCTCGGCTAGAGAGCAGTTTGGTCTCAGTAAACTACCAACCCCAGAATTCCACAGGATGTTGAAAGTGGAATAATAGCACTATAACTGGGTAGTGCGGGAATGGCGAGTCTGGAGGCCGGGGTTTGGTTCCCCTCTGGGCCTTGGAAACCCACTGGGTGACTGCATGTCACACATTCTCAGGCCCAGAAAACTCCGCGATAGGGTCACCTTAGGGTGGCCGTAACTCAGAAATGACTTGAAGGCACACAGCAACAACATTAGAGAAGTCATACCCTAAAGGCACTAGATGCCTTCTGTGCTTGGAAGCTAAGGCTTGTTTGAGTGTTTTAAAATTAACCCCCCCCACAAAAAACCTTGTTTTAAAAAACAAGCTAAACAGGGTCAGTCCTGGTTAGTACTCAGATGGGAGGCTGCCAAGAAATGTCAGGTTCTGTAGGTATATTTCAGAGCAAGGAGGTGGCAAAACCACCTCTTGACTATGCCTTGCCTGAAAAAAAGAACCTACGAAATTCATGGGGTTGCCATAAGTTGACAGATGACTTGAAGGCGACACAAACACACACATCAGAGTTATTATCACTCTGTACTGCATCCAAAAACAATGGGTTTAGAGCCACAAAAACTCATGTGAAAATAAAACCCTGTAAAGTCTTAAAGGTGCTGCCACATTTCATTTTTTTTCCTCTCTATCCTCCTTTTTTTTACAGGCATCAGAGGGAGTGTAAAATTTAAAAAGGGCATCTTTATGGATGGGGTAGAGGGAAAAAGATAAAGGCAAGGGGTGAAGGAGACACTGGATAGATCTGGCTGACGGCAGCCAACTGCAGCTCAGGGAGTGCTGTGAAGTCAGGCTGTGGGTGAAAACAGTGGAACAAAAACACAGGGAGAGCAGGTAGGAATTAGTGCAGAAAGAGAAAGGTTTTGGAATTGACAGGGTTACAGAGAGACAGGACAGCCAGGAAGGAGAACTGATTGGTATTGAGGGAAGTGTGTAAGAACAGAATATTTAAGAGTTAATATACTGTATTGTTATTACTGAGTTTTAATAAACCTACAGTTGTTATTCTTCTTTTTTAAAAAAACTGTCTCTGGCTGTCTCTATCAAGCCCGATAAGGAGTCGGACTACACCTACCATAAAGAACCCCCACAGCTACAGGTCCACAATATAAGGGGTCACCTTAAGATTCAGGAACCCAACTCAGAAAGGGATTGAGTGGGGAAACAAGGGCAGGGTGAGTGGCAGGATTCCAATGGCTGGAAGTGCAGGGCCAGCCTGGCAAGGGGATCTGTCACAGCAGGGCTTTCCAAACTTTTCATGGTGGTGACACTCTTTTTAGACATGCATCATTTCGTGACACAGTAATTCAGTAAGTGGAGGCAGCCCCTACACCCAAGTCTGGCCTGCTGCTGCTGTCCTCGCCAGGGTCTTCCTTGGCCTGGTGTGGTGGTAGAAGAGGCAGTCCCTCCACCTGGACTTGGCCCACTGTCGTTGCCAGGTCTTCCTCGGCCTGGGGTAGTGGCGGTGGTGGGAGAGGCAGTTCCTCCACCCAGGCCTGGCCTACTGACCTCGCTGGGGTCTTCCTTGGCCTGGGGTAGCAGTGGTAGAGACAACCCCTTCACCCATTACGTTCACATGACACACACACTGCAGCCAATACACTAATGTGTCGTGATTTGGAAAGCTCTGTGTCACACATAGTTCTAACTAAGGCCATTTCTACACCTGACCAGGTCCTGCCTGTCAAAACGTGGAGATCTGAGCCAAGCCAGGGCTATGACAATCAGGTCTGCTTTGAATTCTCCCTTCCTAGAGAAGCAGCACCCTTCTATATTTTTGCCACCCATTGGCTCCTTCTCCACATCTATATCTCTTTACTACTTTCCCTAAATCCACATTCTTCATAGATGTAGGGCAAAGCATGTTTGAGTTTATCCCGATGACTGTGTTACAGGTGGTAGGGTGTGTAACTGATCCAGATCCATGAGACACTCTATGGAGACCGCTCTTTAAAAAAATATAGTAAAATCTGTATTGAACAAACTGACAAGAGAAAAGGTAGTTGGAAAATTAAAGATTAGCAAACAGCAAAACACTTGTAGCTGTAACCCAGCAAACACTTCTCCAATTCTTTATGTCTCCTTCACACTCTCTGTCCTCTCTATTCAAACTCTCAGATGGATCTCTCTCTCTCTCCAAAACTCTGTTGCAGTTATTTTTCTGTTAGGCTTACTCCCCCACCTAGCCTCTCCCTCTGGCTAGCCTGGGTTCCATAGTTAACAACCAATCAATTTAAATCTTCTTGGTTGCTAGGGTGGCTCTGTTGCTATGACCCCCCCCAGGGTCGCAATCCCGACAGCACTTTTGCAGGGAAGGGGGCGCAACAAGATGCTCCCCTCTGCACCCAGCTGGCTCCCTGCAGAAGGGAGCATGAGCGACACACACCTGCCTTCTGCAGTGCAGCCGCCCTCTTTCCCATTCTGTGCTGGGGAAGGAAGCGTGTGATTGTGCTTCCACCCCTTCTGCATGGCCAGGGGTGACGGGAGCATTGCACAATTGTGGACGCTTAATGGATTTTTTCCATTAAGCGAATATACTGAGATCACAACATGTGGGGATGCGATGGCTGCAAGACTGCGTTGTGTAAAATCACAATGTGTGGACCACTGCCATAGTGTTCCCATTGTGGGACTGACACTATGTGGAAATGGCCTAAGTGGCATAAAACTGAAAAAGTGTGTGTGTGTGAGAGAGAGAAATTAGCAGTACCTTTAAGACTGATTTATATTTTGGCAGGTACTTCTGTGGCTGGTGTGGCTTTAGTATCACTATCAGCACACTTGGGGAAGTGGATTGATACCCACAAAGGTTGTGCTAAAACATAAATCAGTCCTGAAGGTGCTGCTAGACTTCATCTTGGCCTTTCCTTTTGACACTACAATGTACTAAAAAGCTATTTATCTGAAAATTTAAGTGGGACTGCCTTCAAATTAATCATGGAAGAGACAAAGACTTGTGGAGGAGAAGAACCAAGACCATATTGACTGTTCTGGGATTTCCTTTACCAAATCTGTCTCTCAGGTGAGCTTCCCTCATTGCTTGTTTGTTTGTTTGTTTTTTGGTCACCAGTAGTAGCAGATGCTGCAGAAATTGAGCTAATTTTGATATACCATTTGAAAACAATTCTCAGGTTAAGAATTGTTTATAAAATAACTGGAACAGAAGGCACCAAGAAGTTTCTTTTACAGGTATGGCCATCCAGTCTGAGTTGTCAGAAAAAAACAAGTGGAGCACATCCACAGATCCTTTCAGTTTAAAGGGATGACATAATCAGTAGTATCACTGTGGGCATTGGCAGCCTTTTTTCCAGCTATTACAACACTACCTGTTTTTCAGGTTTGTTTTAAAAATAGTTTCACAAAGCCCTACTGACTGTTTTCACGAAGCTGCCAACACCCATTAAAATTGCCCTAGTATATGTCTGTACCAGTTAGCTTTCTACTTGATTTGTCTTTGAGTGCATTGTGTGAATAGCATACCTCACCCAGAAGGTTTTTTAGAGCCTGGAAAAGGCTCTTTTTAGACTATATATCCCAGAATCCTTCAGCCAGTATGGCCAGTGGCTGTGCTATAACTTTTCTCAACTTAGTCTCAATTTAGTCTTATCCCTGTTACTTTTTTTTTAGTTCCAGCATGGCCTCAATTAATTCAGTACCAATCACTTGAAGGTGCTCCATATGTTTTTTTGCACAAACATGCAGTAATGTCCCCCAGTGGAGTTTTCATGTGATGGCTGAATAAGTTTGCAATGATAACTTGCTAGGAAATAAGTTTAACAACTAAGTGCATTTTGCAGAGCTGCTGTTGCAACAAAATGAATCAAGCCTTGTGGCTCTTTAAAAACTAGTAAGTTTATTATGGCATATATTTTTGCATGAAGTGTTATCCTGAGATGCACACACATGACTGGCAGGATTGTAAACTTTGAGGTCAGAGGGATATAGAGCATAATATGACAGTGAATTGAATCTGTGCTCTGCCTTCTACTAATAGAAATATTCCACATGCAGAAAGGTTATGCCATTTGTCAGATGTAGGATGCTCTATATTGGTATTTTCAGGGGGAAGGAGGAAGCTACTTTGACCATCCTAGTTGGATATGCCTGAATTTGAATGCAACCCAGTGATCTTTTGCTAAGTACCTTAGTAACACTAAGGGATGCATGCAACAATTACTTGGTGACAACATAATCATCCTTATATTGGTGAGTTAATTTGATTGACAAACTAAGATATCTTTGTCCAGACAACTGGAGCTAGATTTGAATCTCTTAATGAGCAATTGTTTATTACCTCAATGTCTTCACTGTTTGCTTTAAAATTATCTAAATCATCTGTGATCATTATTTTTGTTTTCGTTGCGTTCAACTGTAACCCTGGCTTTGCACTTTTTTCTTTGACTTTCTTCAGTAGCTATTCCAAGTCTTTGCTACTTTCTGCTGGTAGTATAGTGTCACCTGCATATCTTAATTGTTGATGTTCCTTCCTCCAGTTTTCACACCTCCTTCCTCAAGAGTCTAATCCAGCTTTATGTATGACACTTCAGTGTAGAAGTTAAATGGAAAGGATGATAAAATGCAGCCTTGCCTGACTCCCTTGCCAATATGAAACCATTCTGTTTTTCCGTATTTTGTCCTAATGGTATCCTCATGTCCTCAGTATAGGTTATGTGTGGAATAATAAAATATTGTGGCACACCCATTCCTTTAAAAGTGACCCATAGTTTGTCATCATCTACACAATCAAAGTCTTTGCTATAATCTATAAAACACAGGCTGATTTTCTTCTGAAATTCTCTAGTGTGTTCCACTATCCAACATATATTTGCAGTATGACCCGTAGTATCTCTTCCTTTTCTGAACTCGACTTGGACATCTGGCAGTTCTTGCTCCATGTATACGGTAAAAGTCTTTGTTGTAGAATTTTGAGCATCATTTTGCTTCCATGGGAGATTAATGCAATGGTACAGTGGTTGCTGAAATTCTTGGTGTCCCCTTTCTTGGATATTGGAGTGTATATCAAGCATTTCCAGTCTGTAGGCCATTTTTTATTCTCCATATTTGTTAATGGATTTTAGTTAAAGTCTGAGTGGATTCTGTCTCTGTAGTTTGAAGCAGCTCTATTGGTATGCCATCTGATGAAATGAGTGCTTCTAAGAGCTCTGCGTGCAGCTTCCAATTCATTTTCTAAAACTGTGAGTTCATCTTCAAATGGTTCTTCCATTAATGAACCTGTCATCCTTTCATTTCTTGTATGTAGTTCTCCTGTGTATAATTTCCATTGGCTTTTTATTTCTTCTTGATCATGCAGTGTGTTCCCTTGCTTATTGTATAGTGTCTCCACTCTTAACTCAAATTTCCCTTTGGTTTCCAGGATCTTGCAGAAGAGGTCTCTTGTTCTGCCCCTTTTTTGAGCATCTATTTCTCTGTATTGATTGATATAGTAGTTCTTTTTGTCCTCCTCAACAATTGTGTTCAGCATTCTGACTCTATTTCTGTCCCCTTTTATTTTTGCTTTTCATCTGTTCTTAATTGTATGAACAGTTTCATCTGTCATCCAGTGCAGCTTTTCTTTCTTTTTGGCTTCAGATTGTGTTTTCTTGCATTCTTCTCTCACAATGTCCCTGGCTTTGTCCAGAGTTTTGCTGGCTCTCAGTAAATTAGGCCTAATAGTGCAAACCTATTTCTTACATTATCTGTAAATTCTATAGGAATGTTCTTCAGCTTGCATTTTGGCAGAATGGTTGATTTAGTGTTCTTCCTTAGCTTTGCTCAAATTTTTGATATTACCAGTTTCTGGTCTGTGTCACAGTCTGTTCCAAGTCTTGCTTTTGCAGAGAGAATGGAACTTCTCCATCTTTTGCTTCTATTTATATAGGCCCTTTCTGCACGTGGAGGGGGAAACGGGGGAAAATGCTCTAAAACAGAGCTTACCGGTAGCCGGGTAAGTCCGTTGCCATGCGGAGCAGTGCGATCTCGCTGTTCAGCAGTCCTCCGGCATCCAAAATGGCAGCCTCGGCATCCAAAATGGCGGCTTCTGGCTGGTGGAGGCTCTCCACCAACCGGAGAAGCTCGCCAGCCTAAAGCCCGCCCCCGGCAGATCTGCAGTAGTGCGTGCCTGAAAATCTGCACTGGAGTGCGGCGACGGAGCTGCACAGGGCTGTGTGCTCTGTGCTTTTTAAAAAACTCTGAAAAGAAGTTTTTAAAAAACACGCCGCGCCACCAGTTCCGGTTGCTTTGGAGCGGATTGAGGTGCGGAACTACGAAAAATAGTCCGCCCCAATCCACTCCACAGTGCAGAAGACCGCCATCGGAGGTCGCACTGCACTGTTTTAATACCCCAGTGCGGAAAGGGCCATAGTCAATGTGATTGTATATTGACCATCAGATGGCCTCCATATATACAATCACCTTTCTGGTTGTCTGAAGAATGTGTTTAGGATGAACAAACTGTTGGCTTAACAAAATTCAATCAGCCACTCTCCTGCTTCATTTCTTGACCCTAGGCCAAATTATCCTACAGTGTTTGGTTCTACTCTGTTTATTGTTGCATTCAGATTGCCTGCGATCACCAACATGTCCTGTTTTTGTGTGAGATCAATTTCTTCCTGGACTCCAGTGTAGAATCTTTCAGTTTCTTCCTCTTCTGTCTCTGCAGTTGGAACATAAAGTTGGATGACATTTATATCCTGAAGTCTTATTGATATGATTCGGTCAGACTTTGCATTACATCCTTCAGATGCTGTTGCTACATCTCTCTTCACTATTAATGCCAACCCATTTTTTCTCAGATTTTCTTTTCCTGAGTAAAACACTGTGTAATGGGACTCAAAATGTCCCATTCCTGCCCACTTTAGCTCGCTCACCCTGGGTACTGCAAAGTTTATGCATTCTGTTTCTTGTTTTACAATGTCTACTCTCCCTGATTCATGGTTCTCACATTCCATATTCCTATAACATGGGCTATGCAGCTTCAGACTTTCCTTTCACCTCTTTTTCAAAATTATTTTTATTCAAAACAAATAAAAAGCACAAAGACAAATTAAAGAGTATAGCCACCAACCTTTGTGACTATCTTTACATCACAAAATGTAAAACAATTTAATATATAGTCATCCCTCCATATTTGTGGGTTTGACTTTCATGGATTTGATTATTTGAGAGTTTCTCAAATCCCTGCCCCATCCACCTCAGCTGCTTCATTTATGGGGGAACCTTCTCTCTCAGCAGCTCCAATCAGGCTGCACAGCCCTTTAAGAAGCTGCCTCTGGTCCTCCTCCTCCTCCACCAGCTGCTACCTGGCCAACTAAGGAGAGATTGCAACCCAATTTCTCAGCCCCACAATCCCTGTCCCGATGCCCCACACATACCCAAGAAAGGAGATAGGCAAAAGAGAGGACATATAGGACTACCATGCTAACCCACCCCCTTTCCCTCTCCTTTCCCTGATCTGGGCCATTTCCGCACTACACTCTTATAGCGTGATTATTCCACTTTCAACATCCTATGGAATCCTGGGGTTTGCAGTTTCAGGAGGGGCCAGCCGGCCCCTCCCGAAACTGCAAACCCCAGGATTCCATAGGATGTTGAAAGTGGAATAATCACGCTATAAGAGTGTAGTGCAGAAATGGCCCTGGTTTGGATCCTGGGTGCCCAGTCTCCCCACCATACTTTAGCCACCTTCCCACAAACACACACGCATTTTAATATTTGCAGTTTTCCCACTTTTGTGGGGTTTCTGCACCCCTAACCCTAGAGAATGTGGAGAGCCAACTGCACTTCCCGTCTCCCTTTGTAGGATTTATTTTACAGACTTTTCTTTCACCTCTGAGCATGTCAACAGCTGAATGTTCATTTGGCTTGAGTCCATTTGCATCATGCTTTACAGGACTAATTGTACTTGTCCTCTGCTCTTCCCCAGTAGCTCATAGAGAGCATCCTGACCTGGGAGTCTTATCTTCTGGCACTATCTCTTTTTTCATTTTGGATTGTCTCATCATAAGGTTTTCAAAGTAAACAGCTTCAGGAGTGGTTTACCATTGCCGCCTTCTGTGCAGTACTAACAAGTATTAGCTATGATGCCACTGCCTTTTCTCTGAGTAATCCTCCACCAGTGTTACTTTTATGACAGATGGTTCATGTAACAAATGACCCATGCAATGTTACTTAAGATTTAATAAAAGAGTAGAAATTCTTTATCAGTCTTAAGTAGCACTGCATGAATAATCTACACTAAGTGCATGTTAGATAGTATGAATGAGTCCGTTCAGTGAAATACTGGCTGACAACTCATGTCTGTCAGAATTCACTTTCGCTTGACCGCCCTATTTAATGCCCTCCAGCTAAATATTGCCATCTTCTAGGAAACTGTCATTGACATTAAAGTGACCACTTTGGAGCAAAAAACTTTCAAAGTAGCTTTGAAAGCAGGCATGGTAACTGTTTCCCCACCCACCATGATCTTGCACACTTATGTTTCCAGAGTATGATGTATGTATGTGCCTTCAAGTTGCCTGTCGACTTATGGTGGCCCCATGAATGTCATAGGGTTTTCTTAGTTAAGGGAGTACTCAGAAGTGGTTTTGCCAGTCCTTTCCTCTGAAATATAGCCTACAGCACCTGATATTCATTGGTGGTCTCCCATGTAAGTACTAACCAGGGCTGAACCTACTTAGCTTCCAAGATCAGTCAGGATCTGGTGTGTTTAGGATATTTAGGCCAAAGCCCAGAGTACCATAGTCTCATTTAATAGCATTCCTTCTTACCTTTTATCTGGGCAGTTTTATGATTTTGGCCAGTGGACACTGTAGGATTGCTCCAAGTGACTATGGCCATTTCCGTACTACCATAGACTGTTCTGGTGCTATTATTCCACTTTCAACATCCTATGGAATCCTGGGATTTGCAGTTTAGGGAGGGCCCAAAGGCCCAGAATTCCATAGGATGTTGAAAGTGGAATAATAGCACTAGAACAGTCTAGTATGGAAATGGCCTATTTTGTCAACACTGTTGAATCCTTGGAGTTGTATCTTATCCTTCCATGCAAACACGCATGTACGTATGGCATTTACTCCAATAATGTTCTAAGGATGCAGAAGGGATATAGCAGCTGTGAAAAAAAAATCTCTTTCTAATATTGCTAGTTCTATTGATAACAGTCTTCAGAAACTCATACTGCTACTGCCCACTCCTGTGAAACTAGACTTTGCTGGGATAGCAAGTATACAGATGTACACTGTGCTTTTGAATGGGAATAATTGCATATCTCCTCTTAATCCAACTTTTGTCATTTCCATGCACATCCAGCCTTTTTCCAAAATAAGCACTTAGATTGGCTTGCAATAATGTTAAAAGCAGGTTCAAATAAAACCATGAAAAATAATAAAATACATTTGAGTTGGAATGAAAATACATATTCCTCTGTTTTTCTTTCCTTTACAGCTTACAAATTCTGTTTATTTATTGTATGCATTTGATCTATACCTTGCCTTCCTCTCAAAATGGGTGTTAAGGCAGCTCCAAACAAGATGAAAAATGGCTACAACAAATGAAAAATTGTAGTACTAAAACACAATTCAGTTAATTGTTTTTTTTCCCTCTGCATGCAGATGGTGACAAGTATGAGACCTGTTGACTTCAAAGAAGAATTGGATAGTGTATCTGTGAAGGATATCTGAATTTTGAAGGCACCTGGTTTATGGCTTCTTGGGTGTATAGTCGAGCGTACAAGGATTGCCCCTAGTTTGCAAAATGCGTTTTTCTGTTACCTGCATCACATTTATTTTGGTGCATGATGTCCTAAATCAATGAAGCATTTTCCAACAAGCCAGAGGAACTGGACCTATTTCATGATAATCAATGATAGAAATGAATTGTAGTCAATACCTTTCAAGAAGATTTGAGTTTAGCTTCAAATTCTTATTTATGAATCAATAAGTAGAAACTCTAGATGGTTCAAACATGCTACAATGCTTGTTACAACTTTCTGCTGGTGATCTGTTATGATTACACTTGCAGATGTAGGCTGGTATCCTGTTCTGTATTTACAAGATGGTAAGCTGGGCTTACAGAGGCAGCATAGTGTAGTGGTTTGAGTGTTGGACTATGGTTTGATTCCCTGCTCAGCAATGAAAATCCACGGGTTGTGTCACACGCTCCCAGCCCCAGAAATCCCTCTGATAGGTTTGCCTTAGGTCTCCATAAGCCAGAAATGACTTGAAGGCACACAACAACAAGCCAGACTTACAATCTTGTAACTTTTGGGATTTACATTTATATTTCTTAATGACTGAATGTGACTCCCCTAAACCTACCTCTTAAACCAGGCAGCCCCTCAGATAAAAGGTTTCAAAGGTGCTGCAGAGCAAGATGCTGGGGAATGATAACAGAAGCACCGGCCCAGCTGTCCCTGTGCCAGAACTCCAGCTGCCTTTTTTGATGTGCCTCACAATCAGGAGAGTGTTGCAATTGTCATTACTCAGCAAACTGATCTGAAGTGCCTCAGAAACTCTTTGGCTGGGGCACTGCCTGGCTAAAACTGTAGGTTTTTTGGGGGACGGGCAGGGGGGTAGAATAAGCAGAAGCAGCTACCATGATGGAGTTCGGTTGTAGCCACATTCAACGATGTATGATCTCAGCTGGAAGGCTATAAACAAGCGCTTTAATCAGAACCCTTTTTTTTTTAAAAAAAAAGGATGGTGGAAAAACATTTTGTCCACATCTGTCACAACAGTAAATATTAGATTTCATCATCTTTCATGTCACATGTTACACTGAGTTGTAAAAAAACCACTAGGTAAACATAAACTGAAGGTAGTGTTTTGTAATGGTGTTGTCAAGGTAATGGCAAAAATTGATTTTGACTTAGGCGCTCCCCCGCCCTTGTAGTCTTTGTTGCATTGTTGTGTTAGGTACCCTTTAGGAATATTTTAACATTCTGTGCTAAAATCTCTGAATTCTGTCATTCACACAATGAGCAGAAACTTCAACTGGTATGTATGTATGTGTGATTGATCCTTTTAAAATAAAACAGATTTCAGTTTATTTTGGAATCTCTTTCTGATTCTTTTCTGCTAGGACTCCGTAAATATTGGTGAAAGATCTTGTTAGTTACCTCCCTCTTGTAAGCCTCCTAATTTTGCTAATTAATTCCCCATTGTCACATGGAGGTGCTGGCATTGCGAGTGGATCCCTGAGTCACCCATGTTCTGGGGTAATGCCTCTGAACAAATCTTGCCAACAAAACTCAATGATAGGTGCACCTTAAGAGTCACATAAGTCAGAAATGGCCTGAAGGTACACAACAAAAACAACCACCGTAGAAAATATGTGTATCTGAGGATAGACAATAGGATTACACATAAAATGTATTACAGTAGTCCCTCTGTATCCACAGATTCTACATCCACATGTTCAACCAACCACTGATTGAAAATATTCAAAAAACAAAACATAAAAATACACTGATTTTGCTGCATGCCGAATCCTGTGCTGATGTATAGACATACCCTGCTGTAGCCTACCATGATTTCACAGATTCTTGGGTTCTCTCTGGCACTCATTTGAATTGTTTGCCATTTAATATAAAAGACAAAATTTTACATTGTTGTTGTCGTCGTTGTATGTTTATGACTTATGGTGAACCTAAGGCAAACCCATCATGGGGGTTTCTGAGGCTGAGAGTGTGTAATGTGCCCAAGGTCACAAAGCAGGTTTCCGTGGCTGAGTGGGGAATTAAACTGTGGTCTCCAGAATCAGAGTCCAACACTCAAACACTACACACCATTTTACGACACCAATGTATATAATGGGACTAGAGCATCCACAGATGCAAGGGGGACTGGAACCAAAACCCAGAGGATACTGAGGGCCCACTGTACAAGTTTGTATGTCTAGACTAGAGGCAGTCTGGACTGGGTATGGGCAACTGGATTTTCTGAGAAAGAAGTACATGTTCTGGGCAACGCACAAAGATTAGCAGGGGACAGCAAGCAACAGCAATGAAATGTGACAAGAGATCTGGTGCCAACACTTCCATGATTATGCTGGAGGAATGAAAACCAATAGTATCCAATGCATACCATTGCAAGTTGAAGCCATGGGGAAATATACAATTTTTGTGGTACTTCTGGTTAAGTAGTCCAGTTTGTAAATATCCTAGATCCTGTGAGTTTTTTAAAAGATGTACTGTGTTTTCAGGATCAGCTGTGTGATTAATTTTGCCTGGCATCTGAAGCAATATGGGACTGCACCATCTTCTATGCTGTTTCTTTTCAGCCCAGGGACAGTCCAAAACAGCAACTGTTGAAGATCACAAAACTCTGCTGTAGTTAGTACTTCTCTGTTGGGATACTTTCATCCAAATTTATTTTACCAGTGCACAGTGCAGCCTTACAGTAGGCGCCGTGGCAAGGTTATGTCTGGACGTTGTACTAGATCCCATACATGTATTTATTTCACGAGTGTGAAAGCAGCATTAACAATCTGCACAGCTTTTAAATTTCTTGTCTTCCTAGCAATGCTGTATGTATGGTATATGATTAGTGCAGTATACCTGTATGGTGCATTCTTCTTCTTCTTCTTTTTCCTTCTCTTCTTACCATACGATGTATTATTAGTATTGATAAGGACTTGGAAACAGAAGTCCTAAAAGTATTTTATTTCTAATAAAAAAAAAGCAAAACTTTAAACCATGTAGAAGTTCACTCTCTATGAAACCTAACATTATAATTTATATTAAAATATTTAATTTGCAAAACTAATACTCTGGGAGGAGGAAGGGGAAAAAAAGAAGGCTTTGTAGAATGTTGACGCTCTTTAGGAGAATATGAATCACTCAGCGCTATTATTTTTAAAAGGACCGTGCAAACTACAAATCCCATGGAGCTTTGCAGCGGTAAAGCGCGTTGGTCCCTTGCTTCCGCCAATAACAGCAGGGTAATTCAGGGGCGCAACTCTGGAGTGTCGGGTGGCGTCTCAGTGTATAAAACCAGCCTTAGAGAAGTATTAGCATCATTGCATGTAATCTCTTTTCGGGTACTTAGTTTAAATAGCCCTTGACTGGTGAAGCAATATCTTTAAGCTTCTTGCGTTTCCCATTTAAGGGAGCAGAAACAGGTTGAAACAAATGGATGCGATTTTGAACTGCAGGCTGGAGGAGATGGAAGATTATTACGGCTTACTAGGGTGTGATGAATTGTCTACGGTAAGAGTTGTTCTTTCTTTTAACCCCTTGTTGATTTCTTTGATATGTGTCTGTGTAAGTGAGAGTGTATTTTTTCTGCTCTTCCGCGTTATTTTGCCACTCCTTGCAGTTTTTTGGACTTGCCTGATAATAAATTTGTATGCACACAGCTCTGTTTTGGTAGTACTGTATGTTTGTTGGGCTGTTAGGTCAGGTAAACCGTGAGAAAGTTCTGAGTATGAGCTTTGGAAGTTGCTATAAAGTTATTCTTAATATCACAGTATGCATACTTATTCAAAAGTGCTAAGTGGAAACACCCTCTGTGTAAGGTGCATAGAACCACACCTTCAGTATGTGTTAAATAAATGTTTCAGATTTGATCAATTTTTTTTTTTTGTTTCATGTGAGTGTTGATAATCCCAAATTAATTGTGGAAAGCCAAAACTTCAGGCATACATTAATAGTTGATGCTCATTTATATGATTAATGACACATTTGTGGATATGATTCCAGCAAACATAGTCAAATTCCAGTGAAGGCTGATGGTCATTAAATTTGTGATTAGGATTTTTTCCTTTCCTCCCTTACTAATGAACAATAGCTTTAGGTATGGCTAAAAATGTATTGGCATTGTTTGTGATTATTTTAACTTGCACCAAAAACCATCTTTGTTTGCACTTGGAGGGGAAAATATAGCCTCGTATAGCATGAAATATTGCTTCAAATGTTTATTGAGATGGCTTCCACCAATGGTTACTTGGTTTTTTGGGGTGAAAACTTGAGTTGGCTTTGGAGTGATACGATGCTGTGTTGGATCAACTGCAACAGTTATTTTGAACCAAACCTAATCAACAGCATAACTCAACTGAAATAATTTTTTTAATGCAACAGCTTTCTGCTGGTTTCGCAATATCGTCTTCTTGCATAAGTGGGGGTGCATATAATAAAGAAGAAACAGATGTTGCACACTGGAAGCAGGGGTAGAAAACGAGAGATTACTAAGAATCATGGTATACTGTGATCCTATTTTCAGTGCAGCAGTTCACCTTTTCTAATTCAGGTTGTAATCTAGATGTATGAAAAATATGGTGTTGCACTCATACTCATTTGGGTTTCATGTGCTTTTCACCATGTTTGCACAGAAGGACATCTTCTGTATATCCAATTTTTGAGTGCCAGACCAATTACTATGAAATCTGACCTTTTTGTCTGTGGGTCTGCTCTCAGAATAAATAGTATGTAAATTGCAGTCTCGAAGCTTTAGTCTGTTAGAGTTCTTCTTTTGCTATTTTGTTAAGATGAGCACCAACTTCCACCCACAAAAGGTGAAATAGGCATCTTCAAAAGAAAGAGACTTCTTTGTCTTGTCCTTCCTCCTCACCTGTCTGTGGTATATCCTCCTTAGAGAGAGGTTTATTTGGGAGATCTGTTGATCAGTATGTACACTTAGACATCAAGCTAAGCCCTTTCTAAACGACAGGCTAAGACCTTCCTCTGCCAGAAGGTATTTAATATTTAAACATTTGTTGCTTTTATTGTTAGTTCTGTTGTTGGCTTTAAAATATCTTAATATGAAACTTGGCTCTCTTCTGGTTCTCAGATGTTTTTCTTTGGGATATTTTTACAGCTCGGTGTTTATTATTGAAAACTATTCTAACTCACCAGTTCGGCAACCTCACATTTAAGTAATAAATTAACAGATATTTTTATAGCTCCAACCTGTCACATTCATCCTTGTTACCTAGATAGATATGGGAGGAAATCAATTTACGCTCATATACACAGCTGTTTGCAAAGTAGAAGCCAATTTGTTATGAGTACTCATGTTGGGAGTCTGGTGCCAATTGCACTTTTCAGTGCATGTAATGTGTGACTGTAAAAGAAAGAGCTTCACTTACGCCAGTACATGAACATTATCCCGTCCTGCAGTTGTGCCAGTAATGAGCGGTATGTGATGAGACTCTTCAGTATGTTTTCTTTATTGCCATGGTGTTCATATTTGTATTGATGTGTGGTTTGTATGTGTATCTAGATTGAACAAATCGTTTCAGAATTTAAGGTGAGAGCACGTGAATGTCATCCTGACAAGCATCCTGCGAACCCACAAGCTGGTATGTGGCTTTTTCCTTTCCTTTTCTAAAATTTCAACAAATGATGCTATATAGAGCTGAGAAGCCAGTTCTGGTGACAGGATTTTGGGTGTGTTCAGGCAAGGCAGCCTTCTTTAATCTGGAGGAGTAGTGGAATATGAATGAGGACTTTCCATGTACTGCTACCTCTTTGCTCAGAGGAGTGCTATTTAGCTGCCTAAAGTCTCTATCAGTGTGTTATTATCAAAGAGAGAGACAGGTGGAATTGGGTGTTCCAAGTAAGCATGATTTTGACTTTTTTCCGGCCTGAATTGGTCAAAAGCTCAAAAGCTGTCGTGATGCAGGATCTTCATGTGGCAATTTGCACACATGTTGTTTTTGCCTTTTCTATACGTGTCAGATATCCATCTGTTCTGCTTTGGTCTAAGTTGTCCTTCCGACCATTGAATCCCAAAGAAAAGATGCTGGGGGTGCATTTTGGAGTGGAGATACAGTGGTGCATCCATCTTGCCACTCAAAGTTCCTTTCTAGAGCTCTGTTTCTTTTGTAAGAAATATTCTTCAGTCTCTGCTAACACATACTTACATATAATGTGTGGTTAAATAAAATAGAAGCCAATGACAACACTGAGATTCAAATAATTAAGAGTGAGCAATGTGTATTTCACTTACAAAAACTAGTTCAGTGCGTGTATCTTTTTTTTTTACTTTGTATGGTTTACATCAATTGGGAAATGTTAAAAACTTAACTGACACATCTCCTTTTCTGTTCAAGAATTATTAGTAGCCAAATTATTTCCTGTTGAGGAATTATTAGATTGCTAAATGAGAGGGAGGCAGGCAGAAGAAACACATCTGGAACACCAACCTGTATCATGTTTGGTGGATGTTCGTCAATTTCTGTTAGCATTTGAATTCAGCGCATTTCAGAAGGAATATCTATTTTAGTAAACTGGCACACATGAATCATCATCATCAACATCATTTCCAGCATTGGAGAGATGACTCACAGATAAAATATAAGTCTTTGTTACCTTTTCACAGATGGGTTACTAAGGATGTAGACTTGTGTTTCTATTATAGTAGGGAAATTTTTATTTACACTGTAGAAAATTGATCACTACAATATGATCAAGTTAATATCTTGTTGTTGATACAGTGTATGCATGTGTAGCAATAAGAATAGGTAGTTTATCTAAAAGAGTTTCCTCCAGGGCTTGATTAGCAATTATCCAATATGAAGAATTTTTGGCTGGCTGCTCCAGTATAGTGCGATCATGCAGTACAGAGTATATAGTGTCATTGGAGCTACTCTTTCTGTTCCTTATGTATCAGACAAGGTTGTCCTTTATGATTAAACGAACTCTACTTCCTCATGGCTATATTTGAAATCCTGAAAACCAACAGAATTAATTTCCCTTAAGTTTAACCTTACGGTGGCTTTTACCCGTAAGAAATTTCAAGCATTGCTTTCCTAAATAATGAAGGAAAGAAAGGATTTGATATGCAAAGTGCAGGGTAGATTACTATTGGAATTGTTATCTCCTCACTGTTGTTTAGCTGAATCACTGATTCAGTCTCAAATCTTGTTCAGTCTCAAATCTTGCAGTTCAGTCTTACGCATCTTTACACAGAGCTCAGTCTTGCTGTAGTTATTAAGACTGACTCCCATGTAAACATGAGGAAGCTGGTGGAATCACTACTTCAACTTGAAATCTGTCATATCTGTCACCCTTGTATAGAGCTGTGTTGTCTTTGTCTGTTTTCAAGTGCCAGTTGAATATTTACTTTTTGTAAATGGGTACAAGTTTTCTCATTATTCTGCACTAATATTTCACTCCTTTCCTTTGTAGGCTTGTTTTTCCTATGGCCTTGTCCACTCGTTATGGTTGTGATCCTATGCATGTTTACATGGGAGTCAGTCTTAATAACTACAGCAAGACTGGGCTCTGTGTAAAGATGCATAAAACTGAACTGCAAGATTTGAGACTGAACAATTGCATTTGAAAGAGCTGAACTTTATATATGACAGAGGGAGAGGGGAAAAAAGAAAGAGAGAGACCACTTTCACTACTGTACACATGTTAATTTTTCACCATTGTCACCTTTAATCAAATGGTTTTTTTTTCAGATTTTGAAAGCAATACAAAACCTGCTTGCCAAAGATAAAATCAGGCTGTATGTATTTCACAGAGGATAATCCTGTCAACACCTACTGATCATGCCGCTTATACGTTACTTCCAGTATCAATGACAATATACCTTTCAGTAATAGTTGCTGGAGTATATTGTGTCGTTGTTGTGTGGCTTCAGGTAGTTTCCAACTTATGGCAACCCTAAGGCGAACCTAAGGGCTGAGAGTGTATGTCATCTAGTGGGTTTCCATGGCAAAACAGGGAATTGAACCCTGGCCTCTAGGGTTGTAGTCCAATGCTCAAACCACTAGGCAATATAGGAGAGCGCTATTGCATTCATATTGCCCACTGTAGGCACAAGATACTGGACCAGCAGGTGTATATCTGCACTACATATATAGCAGTTTCATTCCTCTCCAGCTGTCACTGCTCCATCCTACAAAAACCTGGGATTTCTAGTTTTGTGACACAATTAAAAATTTGTCATGGAGAATTCAAATGAAATCCCCTGAGAAGTAGCACTAGAGCTTTTACCTAAGAGTTTTCTCCCAAACTACAAATCTCAGGGTTCCCTCAGTGTGTCAAAGTGCTATAGTTGTAGATGCATCTCAGCATTCTTCATATGTTCTTATATAATACAAGTAACAAGCGAGCATGGTATAGTAGTCTGACTATTGGACTAGAACTCCAAACACCAGGGTTCATACTTCCACTGCACCATGGAAACCCACTCAGTGACCCTGGGCAAGTTACTCTGTCGGTCTCAGAAAAGGTGAAGGCAAACTCACTCTGAACAAATCTTGCTGGGAAAACCCTGTGAAAGGTTTGCATTAGGGCCACCGTACATGGAAAATGACTTGAAGACACATAATGACGATGACAACAAATGCAAGTGATAAATCTCTGTCAAGTGCTTTCAGGTCTTTTGAGTGATCTGCAGAGGGTGCAGTATTTCTGTTGTTTTACTTTGTTTTGTCAAATATCTGTCAGTACAGATATTTGTAACTTTTCTGTTTGTTTTTAAAGTTGCTTTGTAAAAATGGGACCTCTGTGTGTCTGTTCTGACTGAATATTGAAGTGCCTCTGACAAGATAGCTTGGGGCTGGCACTAAAGGTTGTAAAGTAGCAAGGCAACTCCACTTCTTCACTCTGAATATTAAAGTGTCTTGCTGAGATAAATCAAAAGCAACATGTGATGTTGATTATTCAGACTCCTACAAGGAATTAATCTAATTTAAATTTTGAAAAGCTGTGAATATTTTTTTTTAAACTTTCTTCTATGTCTGGTTTGTAGTGGAAAAATTTCAGAAGTTGCAGCAAGCCAAAGAGATTCTTACCAACGAAGACAGCCGAGCCCGTTATGATTACTGGAGGAGAAGCAAAATCACCATCCCATTCCAGCAGTGGGAGGCTCTGAGCAACTCTGTCAAAACAGTTAGTTTTGCTTTATGCATCTGTCTTTCCTGAAGAATATATTAGCTATGCTTGTTTGTGGGACAGAGGAATTATGGAGTAACTGAAATGAGTGGGAAATGTAATGGATAACTACTGTTGGTGTGGTGAAATTAAATTCTAGGCTATTGAGCAATGAAAGCCAGATCAGACTACAATATTATCTAGCTCAGTGGTTCTTAACCTGGGGTCTGTGGACCCCTGGATAACCACAGTATTCTCATAGGGGGTCTGCAAAGGCTTAAAGAAGTGTTGTGAGCTTTTAAAGTTAAAATTGAATGAATGAAAAGAAGAAAAAAAGAAAGAAAGACAGACCAATCGACTGATGGATAGTCACGCATCGATCTCAAGAACAGGAGTCTTTTGCTGGTAACAGACATCATTTATACAAATTTTCATTACAATATCTCAAACTATTCAAAATTTATGAAATTGTTTGATAGCAAAAAATGTACTCAGTGTATCCTATTTCTGCATGCTGTGAGAACATGCACCTGAATGATACTGAGTGCGTGAGAGAAAGCATGTGACATTTCTTGCTGTCACACATAGAGCCAAAAGTTGCCATGAGTCTTGGTGGTCCACAGCAACAAACAATATTTAAAAGGGGTCTGTGGTAAAGAAAAGGTTAAGAATCACTGATGTAGCTTAGTGTTGTCTACATCACTATCTTCAGCCTTTACCCCTCCAGATGTTTTTGACTTCCACTTACAAAAACTCCAGCTAGCATGGTCATTGTTTAGGAGCTCCATGAGTTGATGAAGTCCAAAATACCAAAAGACTGAGACTGTTTATAGTCTATAGCAGTTGTCACCAACCTGGTTGTCACCAACCTGGTGTTCTCCAATCCATGTCTTTTCTCTCCCCGCTGCCCCAAACGTGTACATTCCCATCTTTGAGGATTACTGGTCTACACTGATGGTGGTGGTTCTCTAGGCTTTCAAGACAGGAGAGTTTTCGAGTCCTACTTGAAGACACCAGGAATTGAACCTGGAACCTTTTGTATGCAAAGCTTGTACTCTATCACTGAATTACTGCTGCTCTCTGTGAACTGAGGAGATATTCCAAGTGGTAATTATTCATGACAGATATAGAGAGGGCATCTTTCCCTACTTGAAGACCCCTTGTATAAAGGTCTCTCTCTGAAAAGGAAGTGTGGTATGTTGTTATCATTGAGGCTGGACCATCTGACAATTATTTAGGGCGTGCATCAGAGCTACAGACAACGAACCCTCCTTTCAGTTCTGCTGTAGGGGGATAATAATAATAATAATAAAAATGAGCTTTAGTTTTACCTGCATTCTTGTGAACTCTCCTTACAATGGCGGAGGAGCAAGCAATTGGGGAAGATTCCAGTGAGAGATTAATGAAACCAATGAAACCATATACTCATGCATATGGAGAAGTTTATTTAGGAACAGAGCAATGACGGAAAATTAGGAAGCAACAGATCCCACACAAACTTCCAAATAAAATCAATAACACTGGTTTAACTGTGTAAGTTACGTATTACTTGTGTGAGCACAGACTTGGGTTTCAGAGCACATACAGAGGAGATATCCCACCAAGTTTATGTAGGAAAAAGCTTCTCAGAATATGAGAAAAATTTGGAATCCCTGATATGAACAAATCCAAGGAGACATGAGAATGGACGGTGCAGCTTTGTCATATATGTCATTGCCAGAACCAGTGGTGAGAGAAGCTCCATCTGTGTATTTGGTCCTGATTTATTTGATTTAATAATCAAACTTATTAACAGACCACTTCTATCTCCATCATGGTTCTAAAGTTCCATTACAAAAAGGATCAGCCAGTCTTAATTAGATTAGTTACCACTAAAAAAAGAATTAACTTGAGAAATTAAGCTGGGGACAATGTTTGGACTTTTCATCAGGTGTGCTGAATCAAAGACATTCTAGGTGTCACTGTTGATGGACATCATAACACAGAGTTTTTCAGAGCTCCCAAGTGAAAATTTGAGTTTGCTAACTTTGAGAATAATTTGGAACGCATGCTTTCTTTCACAGAGGTTCTCAAATTCAGCACCTGGCATGTTCATGAACTGTCTCTTCTCATATCTGTAGCTTTATGTATTATTCTTTTTAAGTAGTACTGGAGTTCAACAGTTTTCAGTCTGAAATTCTCCCAAATCTGTCTCTCTCTGGATTTTTCTTTTGTTGTTGTATGTGTCTTCTGGCAAGCAAAGGCAAGAGTGATACAATTCAGAAATTCCACATTTTTGTTTTCTGTCTAGTCAATGCACTGGGTTGTCAAAGGTAAAAAAGAACCAATGCTGGAAGCTCCTGATTTACATCTTAATGACAAGAAGGCTGGTGATAATTCCCAGGAGGAAGAATACAACCATGGTGAATTGTTAGACGACAGAAAGGGGCCAGAAGATTTTGCTCCCTCTGATGACATCTCAGTGTCGCCAAAGAGTCCCAATTCCCCAGGTGAGTGACCTGTGACATGAGAACCTTTACTTCTAGGTTATTGGAACTAGATGTAGGTTGGCAAAATATGCAGCCTCCATACTTATGTTTTGGGGATTTATCTTCATTGGAGTTTATGTGTATCTCAGATATGCTTTTTGTGATTATACCTGATCCGTGTAAACTATATAGCTTCATCGCACAGCCCCTCTGAATGGCCTACACAACAAATCCAAGAAACTCTAGGCTAGAAGGCGTACAGATCTTATTTCTAGCCCATGAAGGACATGAAGCGGTGTTATAAATCTATCATGCCACAAAGTTCATGTCTTCTGTAGTATTACTTCTCATCCTTCATATGCCTCGGCAGGGGCCGGTTCACACATTCATAATCCTTGTCTGAGGATGGTAGGATCAAGTGGTAATTTGCATGTGTGAATGAGTAACTGCAGATCCTATGGAACTCTAACGTTGTCTCATTTGTAACCACTTTCAGAACAGAGAGAGTATAGATTAGCCTTGGATCTTCAAGTGATTTTGAAGAACTTTTTGTGTGTTTGGCCAGTCCAGACCAGGTTGGATAGTGTGCACATCCACTTCTGCCTCCTCTCCCAAGCTACCTAGCCCCACTTATAGTAAAGTTATGGGAATTGTGGAGCCCACAGGCTGTGTGCTGGAGCAGCACCAGAGCTCTCCTATCAGTTAAAAAAAAAGAGGAAGAAGAAGAAGAAGGTGGTTTTCTGGCAACTAACCCAAGAAGCTCGCCTCTAGGGGCTGTGATTCTCTTATTAAACACATGCCTTGTTTAGGCCCCAAATAGGATTTTTGACATCTAGAACACTTCTGGACACTTGTCCAAAGGGATTGTGTAGCCTATGGAGATTTGGGAAGTGGTGGCTGAAAATGGGATGAACGCAGCTCCTGGATCCCTATCCCAATCAACAGTATGTTAGTGTTTGCAGAATGAATGATGAGCAGGGAGTTAGTGGTTTATATATAAAAAGAAGTTTTGTTTCATCCTTTAAAGTCCTCTAATATGAAGAAAAGTACTGTTTTCTTTTTACTAGTTGAATCTTTTCTCCATATAGGATTTTCTGATCTAAATTGTTGGCACTTACGTTTCCGCTGGTCTGGTGACACACCATCTGAACTCCTGCGCAAATTCAGGAACTATGAAATATGAAGCAGAGGACCACATACGTGTAGAGGGCCAAATAAGTGTTGAACCTTGTGTTCACCATTTCAGTATTTTTATATATGCTTATACCTATAAATATTATTTTTTTTCATTATGTAGTTTTGTAATAGTTGCCTTGTCACAAAGACTGGTTCTGTTTTGATTTGTGGACTTTACTTCTATTTGCTATGTTTATTCATTAATAGCATATGTAATATGCAGATCATGCCTTTTAGTACCTTTCCCCTCAAGTTTACACTTAACTGAATATGCGATTTATTCTCCAAGTTCAGAAAAATACTTATATAGCAGCCTGTAGACTTTTTATCTTGCTACATTCCTACCCATGGTCTTTGGCTCTTCAATTCTGTCATTTTCAGTCACCCAGATGTTTTTAAATGGCTCCTCAAATTTTTCCTTGTTATTCCATACAGATGCCTGAGACTCTTTACAGATTAGCTGTTCCAAGATACATTCATTTCTCTTCCTTCTGCCCTTCACAATCTTTGTTTGACTTAGCCCTTCAAGAGCTCATTTTCCACAAACAAATGCTGTTAATCTCATATTATTCATGCCCCAGTGACAAAACTATGTGGTGTTGGAGCTCATAATATAATCTACTTTTTTTAAAAAACAGTTTAATGTTTATTTTCACCAAATGTTAGTTAAGGCTGTGGCAGGTTAGAAAAAAGGGGGTGCCTAACTCTTTAACTCCACACTATGAAAAGAAATATAAAGGTGATCCATTTCATCTTTTGCTCCTTTTACTAAACAAACAATAAGTACATTGGAACTTCCAGTGTAACACATAAATAGGTCCTGGATTTTCTCCCTTCCTTCATACGCTTCAGCATTTTACAGCTAAAAGCCAGGACATGTGTGGTGGAGCAATATGCAAATGTATTCAAGATGGCAGAAGTTCTTAATGAGGAAGAAGACTATCTAGAAGAGGTTGCAGCAGTTTGCTTTTGCCTGAACTTACTAGGAAGCACACAACTCTGCCACCTCCTCTCCTCTCCCTCCTGCTAAGGTTATTGAATGTATACTGCTTCTACATTTTGAACACTGATTGCAGCAACCAAAACAGAGCACAGGAGCAAAAGTTGGAGGAAGAGAGAGAAACTGGGACATTTTAAAGTGGATGAAAAAAAAAAGAGTCAATAGAGTAACCAGGAATCTCCCTGCCAAATTGGGACAGTTGGAGGGCATGCTTCCTTTAACTCCTCATTGCTAAAATGGAATGATTGTGGCTTGCTTTTTTTTAAATATACTTTTTATTACAGTTCACCATATAAAACATACATTTCTCACTGTACATTTACCAAATTGTTACAGTTATCCTCCACTCCTCTCTGGATTACATAAACTGTTATATCATTGACATACTATCATTATGCATCGCAACAAATTTATCACAATACCAAGATAGTTCCTGCATTTCAACCCAACTTTACACGTTCCATGATATTTCTCTGATTTTCTCCTTCTTGCTATCATATTACCATGAATTAAGAATTATGTCCTGTCAAAACCCCATCCACCAGCACAATTTGCCATTCTTTATTGATATCATCATCTGATTTTCCTTTCAGTCTCTGAGAGACTATATCTGCATTCCGATTTTCAATAAAAGTTGCCCACCATTGCTCTGTTGTGGGTATTTGTTCAGTTTTCCATAACCTCGCATATTCAATATGAGCTGTTGTAATCATATATAGTAATATTCTCCAATATTTCTTTATGCCAGTTCCATCTAACATATATGTCATATTTAACAGATACAGTTCAGGTATCTTATCCAGTTGAACCCTTAATATTGTACGTATCATATTATGAATATCATTCCGGTACTTTTTAGCCGTAGAACATGACCACCACATATAAAATAGTGTGCCAACATTCTCCTGACACTTCCAACATTGCCCTGTTCCCGTGTTATATATTTCCTTTAATTTTTCTGGTGTCGTGTATCATCTATGAAAAAGCTTAAAATAGTTCTCTTTTAGGTGTGGCTTGCCTTTTTAACAGGTGTGACACTCTGTAATACCAAGCATAGTTCATATTTCAGGAGAAAGTCAGGATATAAATTAAGTAAGTACATGCAAACTGATGGCACTGTATAAATAAAAAACAGTGTTGCAAGTTCTACTCTACTTTTAAGACTTCAGGAATGTCCAGAATTATTAATCATCCTCCAAATGAACTGTGATCTTTATGTACAGCTATGTTTCTTTCTGAGTCAAATAGGCAGTAATGAGAATGCATATTCCTTGCAAGTCACTGGCTTTTATTTTAACAGTGGGATTTCCTCAGAGATAGATACCTGTGCAATAAGACTTGCAATTAAGTCTGTATTTACCTTCCAGTGACCATTTAAAAACAAAAATGAACACCAAATACAAGTGAGAAAAATGATGCAGTATGATAAACAGATTTCTTGCATTGGTTGAGAGAACAGCTCTTCCAAAAAGATGCCAAATTTTTGCCTTTAAATTAGACTTGTTTCTCTAGACTTGTTTCTCCATGTAATAGAATGTTGTATAGTGTTCTGTGTTAACTCTCCTGCATTGTGCTACTGAAATTATTGAAGCAGCAGGGTAACCTCATGGTTATTTTGTATCCTTTACTGCAGAGTAAAGATTGTGTTTTTCTCTGTTAAACTCTGGCTATGCCAAGGAATTTAGAATGGCAATAGGAGATCCTAACTGAGGGGCGGGGGGAACACTTTGCTATGGAGTTTTGAGCAGTATGGTCACTGTTACCACTAGTGACAGTAATGCAAGTGGTTAATGTAAAATGCAACACACAAGATCAGTACCACTGATAGTGTGTGCTTTACAATAGAGATACAGAATTCATGGCCCTTCAGGTATTTTTGTACAGTACTGACTATGTTTTGACAAGGACTGATGGAAGTTGCAGTACAGCAGTCAGCTGGAAGGCTACATGTTCTCTATCTCTGCTGTACGTGATCTGAAAAATATCATAGTGACACGTGTAAAGATTAAGGCAGTGTGCGCATTTGTTGCTGTGCCCCAGTCCTGGTGCAAAATGGGAGACCTGTATCTCTGCAGCTGAACTTATGTACTTACAATGAAATCCAGTATGGTGCAGTGTTTGGACACTGGACTATGACTCTGGAGACCACGGTTTGTATCCCTGCTCAACCATGGAAAACCACAGGGTGACCGTGGGCAAATCACTCTCTCTCAGCCCCAGAGAAAGGAAGAGATAAACCCTCTTTGAATAAATCTTGCCAAGAAAACCTCGTGATAGGTTTACCTTAGGTTCACCATAAATTGGAAATGACTTGAAGGCACACAGCCACAACAAATGAAATCATAGATCAGGAGAGAGGAAACCTGTTTCACTCTGGCAGCTGAATTCAGTTTTGGAGATTTTCATACCAGTAACAAAGCCTTAAGAGAAGGATTTTGCCCTGTAAGAATGGGAAAAGTCATACAAAAAGCTAGGAATCCGGCAAACAACAGTATCATGGAGAAATGATAATAGATTGGGACCCCAGGAAAGCTGGATTTAGCTCCAGGCCTGGAGGTTTCTCTTCCCTCTGGTAGAGGTTTTGTTTAGTTGTTTTCCTAATCTTTCAGCTAAGATCTAGATACTCAAACAGTGCTCTGTATATGTTTAGCCAGTAAGGAGGGAAATGAAAGGTAGGAATTGTATTGAATTTTGGATTGAAGAACATTACCTATGTTTGGAATGTTTACCAGAACCTAGAGCAGATGTTTTGGGAATTTCCTTCAAAGACCATTTCTGTGTTGTATATTGTTAAAATTGTACTTGTAACTTATATCAATACTTCTATTGCAAAAATGTGTAGACCTGTTTTTTCCTTCTGTATTATTGGTTTCCTTTTTTTTAAATAAAGTCAGATTTTTTTGCCTTCTCCATGCATGGACTTTTGCCTATTTTTTCCCTCTCTTAACTTTGTTTAATGATAAGAGTTAATCACAATAGTGGGGAAGAAGCTAAATCTGGAAAAACACGATAGCTTCCCCTTCTTCTACAGTTTCCTTTTTTGGCTGGAAACATTTATTTCTTTGCTATGTGAATACATAATTAACACAGAAGAGATAATAATCCTGCCGCACGTCATGCTGCTTGGCCATGCTGGTTGGAGGATTCTGGGAATGGTAGTCCAGAAAATAACTGTTCCAGATTTGGCTGCTGGTGAGAAACCACACAGATCTGCTTTTCCAAGGCCAGTCACAGACAAGGGGAAGTCAGCTCACTTTTTGTGTGTGCTTGGAAGAATTTGAGAAGAACACGTGCTTGCTTTTTTGTCTACTTGTTTCTGGTCTCCTTGCCTTAAGTTTAATCTTATACAAAAGTCCTCTTCAGTTTAAGTCATCCTGTTTTTTTTCAGACTTCAAGAATTCTTTAGTTATCTAAAGCTTAGTTGAGACAGCATTATAGCTTCCCTTCTCTCTGTGAATGGCCTAGCAAGTTTGAGCCATATCCTTGCTTCACATTTCAGGTAAATTGTGAATTCCTCTGAGTATATATGTCTCTGCAGAGCTTGGAAATGATATACTGTACTGGATTATAATTCCCAAGGGGCATGCTGACTGGAGGCTTCTCTGACTTGTAGTCTGACAAATAGAATCTCTTAGCTGTTCTTCTCTGCTAAAGAAGAAACTAGCAATGGATTTCATCCTTACGTTTGAGGAAGCCCCTACCTTTAAGCTTTGTCCCTTCATAGATGGCTGATTGGTGAAATGTATGTCCCAAGTTTCAGTAATCAAAAAGTTCTACATGGCAGCCTATGTACAGAATATTTTTTTAATATAACACAAAATGAACAATAGTAAAAGAGGGTTGAATCCAACATTGTTCTAGAAGTGGCGGTGGAGTTTTTTTCTTTCCTTGTCTCCTGCCTCCTGCTCTTTGTACCATCTTAAAACTACAGAACTGGTTGTAGATGCTCATGGTGAGGTTGCAATGGGGAGGGGAACCCACACCTCACATTTCCATTAGATTTTGTTATTCTGCCCATGAAATCTAGCACCTTGAATCCCTTGCTGAGAAAAAGGTGGGACATAAAACAGACAAACAATAAACTGGGATTCTGACTGTTACTGAAACATTCTAGCAATGGAGAGACAAGTAAATGCTTGGAAGAGATCAAGTAGATCTTTCTGGCAAGGGAAATTCCAGAACGTGGGTACTGCAACCAGAAAATCTCTCTCTCATGTCCAAGGTATCTGTGAAGGAAAAAAATGTGGACAAAGTTTTCAACAGCAACTACAATAGGACAGGCAGATTCATAGTAGAAGAGATAGTCAGTCAAATATCCCGGCCTTTCAGCCCACTTGGGTTTTTACCTGTATTTCCTGACGCGTGATACTGAGCCCAGAAATACACTAGATGTAATGATTATAGGTATAAGAATACCAATCTATGTTACAGGGTAGAACCCTTGGAAAGAAGATCATAGGTTCAAGGCTGCCTAAATCCCACCTGTTCCCTTAATTCCTGTGTATACGATTGGTTCCCTAGACCCTTGATAGCTGAACGGTAGAGCCCAAGCTTTGCATGCAGAAGGTCCTAGATAAATAATCTCAATTTGACACAAAGAAACGTTCTGACATTGTTCTGCTCCATATTCCAGCCTTTGAAATTGTGATGGCAAACTGCATCCTTTCATGAGAGCTATCTGTGGAGTTTAACATTGATTAAATTGGAGTTGCTATTATTTATAAACTGTAATTTCAACATCCTGCAATAAATAAATGGCATATTTGAGTTTGGGGCTAAAATAATTTCAGTGCTTTTGAAGCCTAATTTACAATGTAACCCATGCCTCCAAAACTGAGATATCACTTAATGTGGAGTACAGTGAAAACAAATAGGTCTGTCACTCAAAATCCCTATCTCACAATGACTCAGCTGCAAGAGAGATTACTTCCTTTTATTTTGCAACATGAGACAATGGCACCTTCTTCATCAATAGCAGCAAGTGCTACTGATGATGAGTCATAGGCTGATTGCAATTTTTTAATTTCCTGACAGTGATCGCCATCCCTTTCTAAATTCATCACAAAGGAACGGTGAGGCGGTTTGGGGTAGTTGGCTGGCAGTGAATGAAATGTTAGGAGGCTGATGTGATTGCAAAACAAGTAATAAAACCATCTTGCACAATACAAGAATCAGTACACTTTCAGCTTTGGGTGCTGTGATATCCATCAGCAGCTTATGTCTGGGTGTTATTGCTTCCCCCACATCTCTTCTGATCTATCAGTTTCAGCAGTGCTGCCTAGCTGTCAGCATCAAGCAACAACTTTCTGTGCCTGGATGACAGTTGGTTTCCTTGGTCCCAGGAGGGGGCACCTGTAACTCTCCAGAAGATACTGAATTATAGCTCTTGTTAATCCCTCACTATCAGCCAGGCTGCCTTGAGCTGGTGGGATCTGGAAAGAGCAAGAACATCCACAGAATTACAATTTCTCCAGTCCTCCACTGCTGTGTGCCATTGGCCTCTTGCTGCAGTTATTTGCCTTTTCCGAATGGGTTAGCTGAAGCACTTTTGTGCCAGTTTAGAGGACATTTTAGTAGATACTACTGGCAGAAAAGAAAGGAGTGACTTTATTGTGAATCATTAGGGCTAGGGTGGGCAACTTCAGAGAGGGAAAGAGCCATTTTTCCTATGCCTAACCAGCAGACTGCACTGGCATGTTTCAAGTCCACCAGAAGTCCTATAATATTATTTCTGGCAGCCATTTTAGCTGATTTTGGGCTAATTTGTTTCCCCACTTTTGGGGGGGGGGCATTCAAAGGATTTGTGCTGGTTGGGGAAAGCAAACTGCCTCGTTTGTTTGTTGTTTGGAAGAACTTTTGGCTTCTGTGTGGGCAAGAAGTCACCTGAAAATTGGCCTGAAAAATAAATTTACCATGGGATGGGTTTCTGGGAGGGGGGTTCAGTAATTGCACTTTGGGGTCTTAAGGGCTGCATGTGGTCCATGGGCCATGCTTTGTCCTCAAATGCATTAAGGTATGAGAACTGTCATTCGAACTAAGACAACCATCTCAACCAGCAAAGGTGGAGGGAAAACAGAAAGGGTTTCTTGCTTGGTGTACTAAGCATGGAAAGGTAAATGTTGATCCTTCCACTTGGGAAAGCCCCATGGACAACTTTCCCTCCCATTCTGTTGCCTCTCCTAGTGCTTCACTGTGCTCCCTTGTCCTCAGTCCTCTTCCTCCTTTACTCCCTCATATTCATGGAAATCCATGGATCTTCCTTTTCCTTGCTGCTGCTGCCTGGCCACCCTCTATGTACAGATAAGTGGTGGCTGTGCAAAATGACTGCCATATTTTGTGCAAAGTGGGCAAAGAGAGACTAGTACGTCTTTTATGGAGCAAGGCAGCATCAGGGCACAGTGAAAGGAGGCAAGGAGAAGCTGCACAAATGTATGTGTGTGTGCAGCAGTGTTACATCTCTCACATCAGCCAGCAGAAGAGTTTTGGCCACATCTGTATAGCATTATGCGCTGCTCATTCAGATTGCAATGTAGAGCAAAGTCTTTAACCTTTTCATCTCTGTAGTACATCCCCTCACTGCTAATTCCTTCTTTCCTGAAAGGATAAATGATAAAAATGTAGTAGCCAAACTCCCAATTAATAATTAGTCTGGATCATAACAAAAGGGTACTTTTTATTTCGTTCGCGCAAGTGGGGAGTAGCTGTGCTCATGCACCCAAGATAACCCACTCCAAAGAAATGACTGCATGCAGGCAGTTATATACCCTGCTAAGCATGATTACAGAAGCAAAAAAAGCTAGTTAATTGGCTAATCCAAATACACACGTATAGAAACTATCTCATGAATACGTTATGTCAGCATTCAAACACTGTGCATGTCCATATGGGTAGTCCCAAATTATAATACCAGACCCTACCTTGAGGGCATAAAATTTAATATTATAATGAGGCTGTAGGTAACTAGAGTTCATGGCTAACTGTGCCCCCTCCTCTCAATCTGGTTTCAGCTGCCTTTCTTAACGACAATGTTGCAGAGCAGACCCTATCCAGACAAGTCCTTACACTTGCAAGGCTATTTTAAAAATACCTTTTACATGTTCTTATCTAAGTCAACTACAAAGGAAAATTGTCTGTAATGTCCAAAAATTTTTCACATCTGTCTGTGGCATACAGACTGACTCACTGTGTTCCGTGTAACTTTTTTCAGTGTCTGCATTCCAAGGCCCACTTCCCAGGACGAGAGCAGATAACAAGGCATTCAAGGACTATCAAACTGGATTTAGCATAAGTTTTAAAAGAGTATTTGATTGCATGGCCCATCATGTTCTAACTACAACTTAACAGATTTCCCCTCACAAAATGCGTATTTTTATTTCAGCCATCACAAACAGCAGCTGTAGGAGCAAATAGACATCTGACCTGTGCGGAAAACCGCATTAATCAAGTCTCCTTCCCACCCAGTCCACTCAGCATGTACTTGTGCTGGTTGGAGGCCTTCTTTTCCCCCATAAAATAAAGTGACCAGTATGAAGCATATTTTTTAAAAAGTATATTTAACATACCATAATTTGAATCTGAGTGAGGATATAATTTTAGAGGGCTTTCTGCTCCCAGTTAGTGAGAATTTTGCTACTTACTTTAGTGGGACAGGGACTCATGTCTCATAAATTAGTAAACTGGGGGCTCATAAGACAACATTGCCATATAGTTGTGTATGTGTGCTTGGGATTCTAGAATGGATTTTTTTTTTAAAGTTTATTCCAAGCACCTCCGATATACAGAATTAGGATGCTTCTTAACAGAAGTATATGAGGAGCATTGATTACTTGTTTGTTGTTACTTCCTGCTCAAACACTCTCCTCTCTCCAGAGTTGCTTCTCTGCTTTGTTGGACTTCAGATATGTTCAGGGGAGATAATATCTGGAATCTGATAGAGGAAAATGGTGGTGATTTGAGTGGCAGCTGAAAAGTACTGGGAGAAAGAAGGGAGTTGACCATTCCTTTGTCAGCCTAAGCAGAACCTAATGTTGGTCATCATCAGCAAAAGACCATCTTCTATGAAGAGAAACTTTATTTAATTATTGTTGTGTGCCTTCACTTTTTTTCTGACTTATGGCAACCATAAGTTGATCCCATCATGGGGTTTTCTTGGCAGAATTTGTGCAGAGGTGGTTTGCCTTTGCCTTCCTTTAAGGCTGAGAGAGTGTGACCTGTCCAAGGTCACCCAGTAGGTTTCTATGGCCAAGTGAGGATTCAGACCTTGGTCTCCCAGTGTTACTACACTGGCACTCTTTTATTACAAAGCACTGCATATATCAGAGGGAGCTTAAGATCAAGCCTGGTAGCAGTTACGTAACTAACAGGGAAGGAGAATGCCAGTTACCCGTCTCTAGCTCTGTTGTCTCCTAGAGGAAAACAGTTATTTCTGCAAGCATAGTAGTGCATTTCTCCACTTCCAACACATTGCTCTCTGTTGTTTCTCTTTTGGAAATTGCCTCCTTTTAGAAGAAGTATTTACTGGAGTTTTAATCTGCATTTTTTAAATGAGTAATTTGACCAAAGTGTGTGCATGTGTCTGTGTGTGTTGTACAGACAGATTATGCATTCCTATGGGTTGAAGAATGTGTACTGTACATTTCTAGTACTTCACCCATAGTCCTTTGGTCCACTCTTTTTAATTTTTCACCCCTCCAACCATAAAAGATGTATCAATCTGGAATAAAGTCCTCTTGCACAATAACAATGGCAAAATTTTCCAACCAGAGAAATAAATGCAGAAGAATGTACACTTTGTAGTTGTTTTGTCTTAATACGAATGCTTGTGTTGAGTAAGCAAAATTAAGAACAGGTGCCTTTGATGAGGGAGATGTCTGGAAAGGGCTTTTAGCAAAAGCTGGTGCCAGAATGTCTACCATCCTCTTTTTAAAATGTCCTTACCAAAAATATTTTATGGGGCTGTGAAATCCTTCAGAAAATTCCAGCTACACATAAATATCAACCCATCCTAATCCACAAAGTTATTAAGGCAAACTTAGTTCACGTTAGATTTTGAGTCCTCTTGACGTCAATTGGATTGAATTGGCTTAATTTGAAGAATGATTTAAAGAGTTTCTTTTTCTTTATAGGGCTATGGAGGAAAATGTACTAATGTTTTGCATGTGTGATGGAGAAATAAGCTTACGTGGTAGTAGGGATGTGAGGAGGGTTGTGGTGCTCAGTTGTTAACATGTGCCTTTTGCCTAAGTCAGACTGAGTTTCTGAGAATGAGATTCAGCTTTGAAAAAGGAAAGGAGTGTGCTTATGAATCTGTTTGACAGAATAAACACCATTTTCTTGTCACCAAATGGTGGCAAGAAGGAACATACAGAGAGGCATAAAAGTGCGTGGGGTTTATGTTGCCCACTCATGACACAGTGTATTGGTGTGCAGCAGGAGAAATGAAGGCAGAAAAATATGCTTCAAATCCATATTCAGTAGTGTCTTGAGTCTTTTGGGGAGATGATGGTGATTTTTTTTTCTTTTGTTTTTTCAGTACCAGAACTGAACTGAGTTCATAGTCTTTCTACCTGTTGTACTCTCCTTCTTATGCCTAGCTTTTTTCATTTCAAAAGCCTAAACCATTATGGAATATAATTAATTAATATATAGTTAATATGGGTCCAAATGTAATATTAATCTCAACTAGAAAAATATCTAATGAATAAGTGGGATTTACCTGACTTACCATTTAGCAACTGAGACAATGGGTCTAGTCTAATTGGGCCTAGCAACTGGATTTAGTCCTTGGGAGTCAGAAAACCTTGGTGATCTGCAAATCTGCAAAAGACAGATTCCTATCTGTCTTGAGTCTCTTCTTGGTCTAGATCCTTTCTTCTCTCTCTCAGTTCCTTCCTCTTAAGTTGAACATCAAAAACTCAAAGAAGAAAGGAGCTACATTTTAAATAAACATGGAAATATTACCAAGCTAAGAAAAGGGGGCAGGTAGAATAAAGCACTAGCATTTAGAAAATCCCAGATAAATGAAGAGAGCAGCAATTATTAACAATCACAAAGACAATAATTTATAGGAGGCATGAATCTAGGAATCTAAACATTCATTCACATATTCATGTGAAAAGGGTAATGAATCTTTATGGAATTGAAATTGTAAAGATAATTTTGGGACACTGAATTTAAACCGTGTCAGTACTGTGAAATGAGAATGTTGGTAATGATGCTGTCCTTGAAGAAAAGGAGAATCAAGAAAGTTAGAAACATAAACAGTGAAATAAAATATTTTTCATTTTATACACTTTTATTTATAATTATTTACATTTTTATTTATAATTTTATTATATTTTTAAAGCATATACAGGTGTTGGGCAATTTCGGCAAGAACAATTTCAGTGAAATCCTATATATATTTTCTTAGAAGTAATTCTCTTTGAGTTCACTGATGCTATTTCCCATCTAAGCTGGCAAATGCCTATATGCTTTAAATGCTTTAAATTCAAAAACATATGCTATGAAACGGAATATAACAACATGAGAAAATGAAATAACAATGAAAGCTGAAAATTGGTGTTTAAAATTGCACAATGGCATTAATGCGTTGTCTTAAAAGACGCCTGTGTGCCTGTGTATGTTTTGGATGGGTAAGATTTAGCAAAAGAAGAGGTCAGGAGCGAAACAAACTGAAAGATGCTCACACATCCTAACTTCTTACTTCCAGAGCCTTTGCTAAACAAACTGGCATTCAAGACGACTTAGGGCAAAGCTTAAAACAAGTTGAACTAAGCTGAAAAGAAAACAGATGGAATGAAATTCGGAACAAGATCAGTGTTTCTAAAAACGTACAGCCGCTAGCCTAAAAGAGCGCGTTAAATTCTTCAGAGTGTGCCGGGTTCGTCTCGAGATCAAGGCAACGGCGGCGTTTTCCAACCTTTCAGGCGCGCTCTAAGGCCATTTCCGCACTAGCCTGTTATAGCGCGATGATTCCACTTTCAGCATCCTCTGGAATCCTGGGGTTTGCAGTTTCGGGAGGGGCCGCCCGGCCCCTCCCGAAACTGCAAACCCCAGGATTCCAGAGGATGCTGAAAGTGGAATCATCGCGCTATAACAGGCTAGTGCGGAAACGCCCAAGGCTGACAATCAGGAAGTACCCATTCACAAGCTGATATGTACCAAGGGAGAGTATTGATTTCAATTAACTTAGCCGTGTTATTTCTCTTGTAAACACACAGCCTACATTCCTAAATTACATGATGCACAGCTTTCTGTCTTTTCCAAGAGATCACGCCCCAAAATATGAGATTTTTGGGGGGTATCTTGTTCGCTCTACTCAGAAAAAAAAGCTTTCCCACCCTCGATTAAAAGGCATCTCTTACCATAAGGGACCCTGCTCTGTCCCCAACTTTAATTAGAGTTTCTCACGGTGGCAATGCATGCATTTCACTACTAAGCTTGAGGAAGTTACTTTTCAAAGGACGGCTTCGGCTATCATATTTATCCTCGGATAACTGATCGTAACAAACAAAAAGTTTGGTGAAGGCTAAAGGTTAAAATGCTTTCAAACAAAGAACCACACGCGCTGGAAAACTTCGTACCTTGGTTGCTATTGCATGGAAGAGATTAAAAAAGAGCTGCTTTAGTCTGTGGAAAATTTCCTGGTGGTCTCATTTCGTTTGAAATAACGCGTCGCATTCTTCGCAAATCAGTAGCTTTCAGTGACACACGCTCTAGCGAGAATACGCGGAGGGGAGGAAGTGAAACTTGCTTCGATAAACATTAATTCCATTGATTGTAAGGCTTGTACAGATCTGGTTTATTGTGGTTAAAAACAAAAGAACGACCCGTGTCCTCGCAGCGAGCAGGGTTCGAACCTGCGCGGGGAGACCCCATTGGATTTCAAGTCCAACGCCTTAACCACTCGGCCATCGCTGCTACACGGGTGTCCCTGACGCAACGAAGTACTTAACGCAGCGGAAGATGGCGCGTGGCGTCGCCTAACTTGCCATTCAAGGACGGAATACCCAATTAGGAAACATCGTCATTCCGTGTCTCCAATCCAAATCGGGAAAAGGCGGGCTCGCCCAGAAGGAGGGCTGTTCCTCAGAGAACAGCTGCAGATAGCGGTCATGTGTGGAGAAGCTCTATTTATACGATATTAGAAACGCTGTCATTTTAACCTCGCCTCAGTGAGGATGGCAGAGACCCCCACGGTTCCCTCTTGCAGACATCTAAGCCCCCTCCCCGCCGGGCAGTTTCACTCTCCCTCCTGTCACTGTACTTCTCTTTGTAAAAATTATCTTCTAAAAAAGAAAAAAACCTTTTACGGCATGTAGCTTCCTCCCAAACTTACTGTTAAGCTACGTTATTTCAAAAATTGGCGGGAGGGCATTTCCACACACTGAGGAGGGGGTTGTGCCTGGGACGTACCTCACCCACAACGACTGTGTGTGTGTGTGTGTGTGTGTGCGCACGCGTGGGCGCTTTCAAGTTGCCTGTAGATTTATGGGGACCCCATGAATTTCCCAGGGTTTTCTTAAGCAATGAACCCTCAGAGGTGGTTTTTGCCAGTCCTTTCCTCTGAAATTTGCCCTACAGCACGTGGTGGTCTCCCATGCAAGTACCAACCAGGGCTGACCCTGTTTCCAAAGTCAGACAGGATCTGCTACCTTTAGGGTATTTAATTAAATTTAAATGTCATACCCACTAGGAGGTGCCAGTTTCTCCACAGAGCAGTTCCAGCCAATTTCCCTTTGAAATGACTCAGGGTCCAAGCTCCATCCCGGATAAACATAAGAAGTAAAATAAAAGGAGGAAAGGAGGGAACGGGGCAATGGGGAGAATACTCCAACCGCTTCTTTTATACTATTGTACTAACCCATTTGTTTATTTGATTTATAATTTATTCATCTTTTTCTCACTATTGGACTCAAGTGATATATTTTAGCAGTGAAAGTTTGCAGATGTCAGCCTGCTTCTTTAGATGCTCTGATGGAGTGATATTGAAGCCACAGGTATTACACACAATTACATAGTTGTGGAAATGGGACAGAATGTAAGAGAATACAGAAAGATGCAATGTACACATTTCAGTCCCAGGTCAGTTATGCAGCAATACACGTGTCAGCCTTTAGGATGCTGTAAGACTCTTTACAGGTTTTTCTGGAAAAGAGTTAAAAGGCTACCTTTCTGGAAACCATTCCATATGTAACTCAGCTCAAATCAATTCTTCATAATCAGTCCTTTTATGGAAGAGTCCTCCCTTTAATTCCGTAAAGCTGTTCCTTGCTGTTATCTCCCAAACAGTCTCTCCTTCAGCAGTTTTATATCCTCACAACTTATTTCCAAAACTCTCATTCTGCAATAGCAGTCTCCCTGGTTGAGGATCTCTGAGAAAAAAAATCAAGCAAAATTAAGTTGAGCAAAATTAAATGTGTCTCATCCTATATTGCTGAAACTATTGCCATACTTGGTAGTAGTTGTGCTGCCACAACCAACCATTTAAAAATTCCCACAGTATCTTGAATCAGCACTATATTTATGGCCTTGAGGAAGGCAGGGCTGACCAAAAAACTATTCTGCTCCCCCAGACCTGCAGAGGATGGCATTTCTAACTCCGCTTCCCCAAACTCATGATCCATAGAAGTCAAAGCTAGCCAAAGTTATTCTGGCATGTGAGGCAGAAGTTTCCACAAATGTTTCTTCCTATCTCTGGCAGTAAAAATACAACAATGGCAAAGAAAATAGCAATTTGTTGACCTTTCATGGCACCCCAAAATGCTGCTTGAGATAATCATTTTAAATTGGCAAGTAGTCTGACTGACCCTAGCAGGAAACTTAACTTGTCATAGTTTGGGGCCCTTTCAGCTCTTTGCAGATGCTGATGCTGATGCTGAGAACGGTTCTCTTCTATAAGTACAGAAATAAGTACAGAAATGAACACAACTGATTCCTTACCACCTGCTAGCCACATTTGTAGACTGCCCATTTGACCTAAGAAGTTCTATGCTTGAAATTAGTTGTGTGAAATGAGTAACTTCTCCAGGACAAAAACAAAACAAAAAACAAAAAACAAAATCCAAAACACAAACAATCCCTCAAATCACTAACAAATATCCTTATATAATTGTAGTGAGACTAGTGGGCCCATCTAGCCAAGAGCCAAGTAATTGTCTAATCCAAGTATGATTCTTTAAAATCCCAGGTCAAATGTCTTTTTCAGGCTTGATTTTTTTTTTAATGAAGACGTCAGAGAATCAAGGGTTTCATGCATATAAAGCATATGCTCTGCTATAGAGTGATTGGCTCCTCACGCAGATAGGGACACACTCTGTTATTGCAGCACAGATACTAGAAGTTACTTTTTTTTTTAGAAATAATTGTTTATGCAAGAAGTACTTTGCCTTCTTAAATTCTGTTCAGCCTCCTGCACAATGGAGATTTTCTCCACTTATCTGCTTTACATCCTTCCCTATCCAGAATTAATATCAAGAAACTTTCACAAAACCACACCCCTCCCAGTTGCTTATTAGTTCTTCCCTTCTCACACTGTTTTTCCTGTTTTTTCCTCCCAGACTGAAATCTTGTGTTGAGTGCTACAGAAGAATTACCATGGGATGTGCAAGTAAGGATTACAAATCGTGGTTAATTGCTTAATTCTCAGTAGTATTTAAAGTAATTGTTTTAAAGAGAAGTCAATTTGTTTATTGCTAGGGAAGTTTTTTTTATTATGGAAAAACAACTCTGGTGTATTTGCATGGCTTCCTCAATTTTTTTCTTGTTTGGTTTAAAATGCTTTTGTACTGTTAGAACATGAAATAATTATTTAATGTTAGAGTTTTTTAAAAAATTCTGCTTGAATATTTTGGAAAGAAGAAGAAATTGTTTTTCCTCTTTTCTAATTATGTATTACCCATTTTTGGGTAATAAATCATTCTTTTATTGGATGCCAGGTTTCCATTTACTAAATAGAAAATACACATTAGCTTTTGGGAGTCATACCAACAGACCATTCAATCCAGATTTGTGTCTCTTATAGTCTGGGAAAATGTACTGACAACTGGATTGATTATAGATGGAACCCAGATAAACAGGAGTGTTACTGCTTACAACAACAGGATGCTGTGATTTCTTTTTCAATCAACAGTTTTATTTTCAACTTATATCTAGAAGCAGCTTTGGATGTAGTGTGGCCTTTAGAATACTATGTTAATGCTGATGAATGTTAACAATTGAGAGGATATTTGTTTACTTGCAGAAAATTGGGGGAGCCAAATCAGATGGTTTACATACTATATTTGATGATGTGTACCATATGAATTTTTGTTGATGGTTAACTGAGCTGCCTTCAGTACCACTGACTTTGTTTTCCTTGTGGAATACCTGACTGTGTGGAGAGTTGGAGGCATCATGCATAGTCTTTCTTGGAAGGACAGTTCCCAAATGTGTTACTCTTATTTGGTGGCTTTTTTATTTTATTGTTGGTTACAGGAATTTAATGTATTAGTATTTATGTATTTATTTATTTGCTTTGAACTGCTTTTAGCACCATTTGCAGAACCATGGGATATAAATTTAAAAAGAGATAAGTAAATAAATACATAAATGGTAAATAATTCCTTATGTTAGTGCTTGTTTTAATGTGATAAAGTCATTATAAAGTGATTTCATCATCATTCCACTTCCCTCTTCTGGGATTTTTACTTTTGAATGTGCCTACACATGATAAGATTTATGTTTTGGGTTACATTAGCTTGATGTGTCTCTAGGGTTTGGTAATTGTTGATTTCATTGTGTTATTATAAAAACATTGAGATCCCCTCATAAGGGATTGTGAGAGTACATGCCTTCAAGTCACCTGTAGACTTATGACAACCTAATTAATTTGATAGGGTATTCTTAGGTAAGGAATACTCAAACATGGTTTCGCTAGTTCTTTCCTGTGAAATATAATGTACAGCACCTGGAGTTCACTAATGGTCTCCCATCCAAGTATGAACCAGAGCTGTCCCTATTTAGCTTCCAAGACCAGATGGGATCTGGTCCCCTTAGAGTATTCCCAAACACAGAAATTAACATGAGACTTGCAGCTAATGGAAAGCTATTTGCTTCATTGTACTGGCAACACATATTCCTGGCACAGACTTCTGGATCTCCTTCCATTGATCTGGGGATATGTCTTTCATAAGAAGTTCCCTCATTACTCCTTTCTAAAGTCTGTTCAGGATATACATTTTCCTATAAATAAATAAAATATGCATTTTAACTTTGTGGATTTAGTTTGATTGATTCTCCTTTGGCATCTTTAAACAACTCTTTATGATACAATCAGAACACAACAAAACTGTTCTATAGAAAAATAGGCTACACTCAGTGAACCCAAACTTGATTTGAAAAGCAACGAACCCAGATTTGATAACCAGTGAATTTTGCAAAGAACAATCTTTGAAATGATTTAAGGTATGTGTTTGAAACCATTTATGTAAGTAAAAGCAAATTCCTAACTTTCTGTCATACTCCAGTGAGACCAAACCCATGTAGATAAAATTACGTGTAGATAAAAGTAATCTTAAGTCACCAGAGACAAAGAACAGGTCTTCCTACGAGGACCACTTTACTTCACTGAAGGAAATGGCTGCCTTTAATACCTATGAGGAAAAGCAAAGTGATGAATCTCAGTTTTAAGATGGGGGCACAAAATATAGCCCCATCTTATCCTCAAGCAATCATAAAGAAAAATATTTGGGTAGTATTTATTACAGGTGGGTGAATTCTCCCATCCTGATAAGAACAAAAGAAGAGCTTTATTGGATTAAACTAAAGTCCTGTCTAGTGCAGCATCTTGTTGCCCACAGCATCCAATCAGAGAACTAAAAGAAGTCCATAGTTTGGGGACAAAAGCCCTTCCTACTATTGTTTCTCAGTGACTAGCATTCATTTTTTTTTTTGGAAGCAGTATATCACCTGGTGGTTGTATTAGTTATGATGTTATTTTAATACTATTCAATACTAGCAGAATTGCTGTGGGCATTGTAACCCACAACAATTCTGTACAGACTTTGCTCTTTTAAGATTTCTAGTTTGTTTGACTTGACATCGTTTTTGACATACAGAGCAGCAGCATCCTCAGTGTGCTCTTCCCTGTCCTTCCTATATTGTTTGTATAAAGGTTGAACAGTATGTTTTGTTACCTGGGGTACCTTTGTTTTCTTGGAGTCTGGTTCCTCTCCATGTCCCTAATTTTATATCACTGGATAGCTTCTCCATTCTCCTGTTTTTCTTTCCATAGGTGATTAGTTCTGTGGCCTAAATTCTACTTTTAATCCCAGCTAGAGCAGACCTGATGAATTAATAGAAATGTAGTAAGTCAGCATTTGATTCAAATCACCTACAAAGTGGGACTAATCACTGGATTTAGGCCCGTCTGCTCATCCTGAGAGATAGCCTGATGTGGTGGTTTGAGCACTGTACTACAACCCTGGAGACCAGGGTTTGATTCCCTACTTGCCACTGTAGCCTGCTGGGTGACCTTGGCCATGTCACATACTCTCAGCCCCCATAAAATCCTGTGATTTGCCTTAGGGCTGTCATAAGTCAGAAATGAATTAAAGGCATCTAACAACAACTGGTCATCTGCTCTCCTCAACACTTCTTCATTACCCCTTCAACAGCTAGAGATCCACTGGAGAATTTCAGAATTGGGAATTTGTCTCAGATTTTATAACAAACCAGAGAAGAGGTGACCCTTTTGAGATGACTCTCTTGAAGCCTAATCTCTGAAAACTTTTCTTCAGTTAGGGTTGTGCTAAAATAAAGGCTTAATATAAAGCAGTTAGAAATGTCAGTTTAAAAGAATGCTTGAAAGGAGAAAGAAGTTCTGTAATTTGAAACCAAAGCAAACAAGGAAGAAAAATCTCTTTACTGAATATGAAGTAATCCAGTGCTAGAGTGCCCTCCAGTGCTCTTTGGACAAATTGCAGTTAAACTATTGCAAAAAACACAAAAACCAAAACCAGATCTATCATCAAAACGAGTGATTATGGCAGAAAGTACAGTATTAAGAAAAATAAGAAGACCACATTACAGATAGATTGATTCAGTAAAGAACACTATGACCCAGAGTTGCAAAGGCTGAGTAGAGCTGTTGATGTCTGAAGCTCCTAGATGTCTTTCATTCACAGGGACTCCATGATTTTAAATTAACTCGATGGTGAATTGTGATTTATAGATTATTGTTGTTGTGTACCTTCAAGTCATTGGGGGAGCCTTTAAGTAGAGAAGGAATTCTATGGACAACTTGGACTGTCAAAAAGAGAAATAAGTGGATCCAAGAACAAATAAAGCCTGAAGTTTCACTAGAAGCCAAAATGACTAAACAAAGGCTTCCTTCCTTTGGGCTCATCATGAGACAACATGGCTCTTTGGACAAGATTATGTTTGCAGCAGTGGAACTTGGAGTGTGTGGAGGGGGAATGTGAGGGGGTGTGACCATGGTGTGCGGGTGTGTGGTTGCAGTGTGTGGGGGCGTGGCTGCGGTGCACGAGGGCATAGATACGAGCCAGTATGCCCAAAAACGTTGCTGCCGGGGGCAAACCGCTGCCATCGCCCTCCTGTTGCTACATGACTGTATGTTTGGTAAAGTTGAATGCAATAGGAAAAGAGGGAGAATAAATTGATTGATACAATAAAAGAAGCCACAACACTGAATTTACAAGACCTGAGCAGGGTTATGATGAATGGGGCCCCTGGAGGTCTCATAAGTTGAGACTGACTTTCCCCCCCCAAATAACAATAAGAGAACAAGTTGCACAAAGACAGAGAACAAAGATAAAGGGCTTATGCATAACTTAGTTTGATAAGATGACATATGAATGAAATCCAGGTCATTAATTTGAACAGGGGCTACAGCATAGTGTTTTGTCAGGGTTTCTTTGCCTTTCAGAACTATGATATAAACAAAAATTTAGCAGGTTAAGCACTTCCCTGCAATGCAAATGAGGTATAATGATAAGGAATTGTTCATTGCTGTGACTGTAACGCATGTGGTAAAGGACACAGAAATGATGTCTTTCTGAAAAAGGTTCGCAACCTAAGTAAAATAGTGAGGGTGTAGGAATGATGGCCATGCTCTGATATTTGCATCAGTCAGACCAAATACAAGCATTGGATTTTAGTTTGATCGGCTCACAGACTATGCCTCCCTACAACCATTTTACTCCTCCGTAGGAGGCACACATCAATTCCTTTGACATTTCTACTAGGCATTATGTTTGGATATGTAATGCCTGACTTCTGCTGATAAATGATTAATTGGCACTGCTGAGGGAGTATTTATATCCAGCTGTTTGGTGGTATTTGAAAATTTTAATTTCAAATACTTTTCATCACTAAAATGCAATGAAACCCATGCAAAACACCTACCAGCTCCCTAGAAAAACAGGCAGATAATATGGCTTCACTCTCATTCCTTTCAGAGAGATATAGTTGTATGTTTGATGTTAATTTCCTGTTCTCTACATGATATTTGAATGCAGGGGTGGGCAAATGGTGGCCTATAACCCAAATGTAAACCCCAGGGCCCTCAAGACAGCCCAATACCATGCCATGCTGCCTGCCCCCCAGTGACGGAGCTTGGAGTGCATTGGAGGGGCGGAAGGGGGCATGGCTGTGGTGCGGGGGTGTGTGTGGCCACAGTGTACGGGGACATGGCTACAAGCCGGGATGCCCCTAAAACATTGTCACCCGGGGCGAACTGCCTCCATCACCCCTCTTTCCCTATGTGACTGCTGTCCCCTTGAAACCTCCAAATTGTTTTAACTTTCTTTCTTCAAAAAATTCCCTTATTTTCTTTAGGGGATGCCAGATGCAATTTTCTCTAGAAGATGCAATTTTGCTCTAGTTTTGCCCATGGACCCATTATTAGTAGAGGTGCAGAATTTTCTTTAAAATCACATAAGACTTCTAGTCACTACTTATTTTTGGGGGGAGGAGGGAGAAAGCCTCCACTGGGTCACAGATCTGGTTGGGGCAAACTGTGGCAAAATCTTTCCCAAAATCTAGTAGAGTTGTATATGTGCACACACAGAAGGATGAAGGTACAGTCAGCCCTCTACATTGCAAATTTCACTTTTGCAGATTTGATCATTCACAAATTATTTGTTGTCACCGCTGCTGCCTCCCTATGCCATTTTTAATAGCGACTGCAAGCCGCATGAGACTTGAGAAAGTGTGAGTGAGGCTTGTAAGTCCCTATTTAAAATGGTGTGGGCAGCAATGGAGGTGGCAGTAAGCCTCACTAGATATCCACCTCTGCCTTGTGAAGGAAGCCTGATGCCTCAAAGGAATCCACGGTGGGTTAAATACGATGATCATACTTTTTTGTGTTAATATGGATTGGGGGGCCTAGAGTTATTCACAATTTTTCCACTTTCATGGGGGTCCTGTACCCCTAACACTAGTGAATGTGGAGGAATGACTGTAGTTATAAACCCCAGGAGAGGGGAAAGGGTGGCAGCTCATCTCAAGAAAGCCCCAACAGAGCTTTGCCTGAGAGATACCTGGGCAAGGGAGTGATGGAGGTCCCGAATAGGGAGAATAGGAGAGCACAGCCTTTTTGTGATGTAGGGGGCTCCACGTTGGGGAGGGGCATGAGCAAGGATCCTGCCCCAGGTTCCATGCAGGACAGGAAAGTGTCATGTGGATGAGCGGGCCCTGCTTAGAGAGACAAATGGGGGAGCTAACTGAGAAATGGAGTGGATGAGACTCAAGGCTTGAAACTTGCAGGTGGAAAAGACTCTAGCTGATCCAATTGGATCTCTTGTTTTGTTTATGAGAATACTGTTGTCATATGTTTGAATGAAGGCCCATGAGAAAAATAAGGCCTTGGGTAAAGAAGACTTACCAGCAAAATTGATCTGAACTCTTGGAAGTTGGCAGCAGTTGCCCAGGCTTTAGGCTTAGGCATGGCATGTGCCACATTGTTCTTATCCCAGTACCCCCTCCCCATTTGTTTGCAATCTGTATCTCTGTTTTCTTTATTCTGTACCTGCATAGGATAGCTTAAGATAGCAGGGTCCCCTGAGTCCACACAAGTAGAAGAGACTAATATTATGGTGGAGTAGACTCCATTGGACTTGCTGAATGATGTTTTTGCAGCACACTATGAAAGCCAGATCAATCAGCGCTCCCCCCGCATATAGCTTTATTTACTTGTCCCTATATTTCTTGAATCAAGATTGCAAGAAGCATGTCTATTGTGGCAAATCTATTATGATAAATTTTAGAATAATTTTTTTTTGTATAATGTAATTAATTGGAGCACTTAGAAGGAGACAGAACTATTAATTGAACTCTGATGCAAGACAATTTAAGCTGTATTCTCAATATGTAAAACCTCCAAAATCACCTGTGGGATTTTACTGAGGCCTTACATGGTGGAAAGGTGGTAAGTTTTATTCTCAAGATTTTTACAACATTTTAAAGAGTATAATATCTCTAGACTAAGTGCCCATATTATTACTCACCTTTGGATTTCTACAAATGTGCATTTCTTCTTCTTTTATTCAATAATGAGGGGAAAATTCAAACAGATTTAAGCCTCATCTTTAAGTTCACTTATCTTTGGCTATAGATTTCTATAGAAAATAAGCTGAGCTAGAAGTTATTTTTTTTTAAGCATGTAGACATGATTTTTGCTTCCATCTATAACTTTGACCTATTTCACAGCTAATAAGGGAAAAAATAGAATGGTACTTGTTTACTTTTAACGTCATTTGCAGCAACCTACATTTTTAAAGTAATGTACATTGCACTGTATAGCTTGTTCCTTGAAGTCACCAGGAGCAGTCTGTAGACAATTCTTATGTCTGTTAAAAGACTAGGATTATGCCCTACTACTTACCCCCCAGTACATTATGAATTGCTATAGACATAATGTACTGAGAGGTAAGCATTGATGTACTAAAGCATCCCAGAAGAAAATATAATCATTACAAAAAAATGGGCATAGTTGAACTTCATGCTTAAAGAGCTATTTGAAGGGTGGAGGTTGTAAGCAAATTGTTCCAGGAAGCACATAATTAGTTAAGAAGTTCTACCAGACCAGTTTCAGATGGAGGGAAGGGACGAATGGCGCAGGACACAAAATAATTTTGCAACTGCTAATGCAATAATATATGAGCAGAGATTATGGTCTTCCGAGGACACTTTTTTAAATTACAGTTTTCAAAAATTGCAGTATAGTGGAGTAGTACAGCTAGTAATTTCTTTCAACAAAGTAGGTTATGTGCTGCAGAGCTCCCTCTACTTCCTCAGCTTAATACTTGTCATTTTGGTTAGGAAGATGGTGCCACCATCAGCAGCACCAATCATAAGGGACGGAAATAATATTTGCTGTTATTCATTTCCTAATTGAAAAAAATTGTTTCCCAACACTCATGAGACTGGACAAAAAGAATAATACAGATGAGAGAATTTGGGTCAGTTTTCACCGAGCATCCATACGTTCACACATCCCAAAGCGCTTGTAGAAATTATTCTATGCAAAAATGTTCTTTTCTCATGAGAATCGTGGAGTTTTCAGACAACCATTTTTTTTTTTTTTGCACAAGATAGCTACTTTTAACACAAAATGCAGTCCTATATGACAAAAATCTTCCACAAAAATCTTGTGGAATACCCAGCAATCTTACATACAGACAAAGAAAAGCAGCCATTGTTTTCTCTACATGATCTTTGTTGTGCAGGACGTGTGTGTGTGTGTTTAGTGCAAGATTGCTCCCTCCCTCATGACTAGCTTCTGAAAAAGGAGGGGAGTGCACCATCTTATCCTTTGTCTTTTTGTTAATAAATGTCATCAAGTGTCAGGTTGATTGCACTTTCCTTCCCATGTTTATAGTCATACTTTAGTGCTTAGGTACTTTGCTGTATAGAGGGAAAGGTGGGATGAGGTGATGGATGGGAACCTGGAAATGTTTGGGTAATGATCTGTGATAAGAACAAATAGCTGCTGCAAGGTCACACAGTTGGCAAGCTGAGAGAGGAGTAGGAGTAGGTGGTGAGCCCAGGAAAAGTGTTGCTTTAAGTTGCTAGCAAACGGGATAGCAGCACATTTTAAAATATTTTGAAATATAATGGCTTATATAGTTCTGCAAATCCAATAGTTCTTTAGTCTTGGCAATTGCCAAGGTGTATAGTTGTTTTCTTTGATGTTCCTCAGTAAAGCTTTTGAAACCTCTGAGTCTAACTGGTTGAACTCAGAGCTATCCTGTACATCACATCAAGTAATATTCAGTTTATGGCAATCCTATGAATGTGAGATAGCCAAGACAAAATGTTATTAACAGCTCTGTTAAGATCTTATAAATTCAGAGCTGTGGCTTCCTTGATTGAGTCTATCCACTTGCAATACGTCTTCCTCTTTTCCTGCTGCTTTCTACTTTATTGCTTGTGTACCGTAAAGTTATTTTCTACTTATGCTAACCCTGAGGTAAACCTATCATGTGGCTTTCATGGCAAGAGTTGTTCAGAGTTTGCTATTGACTTTCTCTAAGGCTGAGAGAGTGTGACTTGCCCAAAGTCACCCAGTTGGTTTCTATGGTTGAGTGGGGATTCAAACCCCAGTCCAGAGTCATAATCTAACACTCAAGCTACTACGTCATGCTGGCTCCCCAAGCATTACTTTTCCTTATCTTAGGCAGTCAAATGTCTTCGGCTAGTCCTGACCGAGGTTCATGCTTTATCTGAGAGCTCTCATTGTTGCTGCTACTCTCTTCTCTTCATGTACTGGGATCAAAACCCTCTTCAAAGTTGTTGGGGAAGGAAGGAAGAGATTAGTGAACCTGTTGCTTAGTTTGCTCTTTGCAAATGCAGGTTAAGTTTGCTAGTCTTAGTACTAAATAAGAGATGTGTCAATCTTCCAGCGCATTCCGAAAAGTAGCGTGTCTGAAGTGGCACAGATGCAGTAGGTTTGTAGCTGATAATATTGAGCAACATTGTGGGCTCCATCAGCGCAGTTGCTGCGACTTCTTCCCAACCACAAACTTCACTATTAAAAGAATGCATTAAACTGAAATATATATCAAGTTTTCTGAGCAACTCAGTATTGCAGTTTTGTCCTTTTTTAAACCCTCTATAATAATTTCAGATTATTCTACACATGATCATATCCTTTTTTTTTAAAGGACTATATCTTCCCATATAAAGCATGTATGTAAAATGCTATCTAGGTATGTTGCCACACAGGTTTGTCACCATACAATTTCCACTATGTAATGTGTAAAAACTAAGTACCGACATTTAACCATTGCACCACCAGGGCTCAAAAACTAAGAAATAACTGAATATAGTTTAAGGACTGGTCATTCAACAATTGCCATCAACAGGAAGACTAGAAGGAGGGCTATTCATTAGCAAGAAATATTAAGAGGGCATCTATCTGTTATGGTAGACCTGTTTTAAGACAATAAAAATTCATGATACATTGAAGGAATTTTGTCACTGGTCCATGAGCAAAGTCTTATTTTTTTTGAACAACTGGGTTCTCCTACTCCTTAATTAAACAACAACCAGGACAAATGTTTTAAAGTTTTTATTGTTCAATAATCTTTATAAGCAACTATGTAGAACAACAAGCAAATAAACTTGGTCTTCTTACAGCCAGATCTATTTCTCTCCTCAAGTAGGAATCATAGCCCAGCAGCTAAAGAAAGGGTTCAAATTACTTGGGGAATACAGCACATTTCCAAACAGGAGATGAAAGCCCTAAGGCAACTCAGCCAATTCATATCAGTTATTAGTATACACAGCAGCAAAAGAAAAAGACTATATACAGTTTCATTATTGTCATTTATAATACAGCACATTTTAAATCAATATGTATAAGACATTCAGGACATAGCTTTTGGTTTTATCACCCACCCTCTTTTTCCAAAAATACCTGCAATACAAAATTTAAATGCTTAAGATCCATAAAGCCTGCAAATGTAAGGCTCAGACCTATATGAGGAAAATTTGAACCAACTTTTTGTTTTCATTTCTCATGTTTTCTCCCTTATCCTCTATAAGAATTATCTCTATTTTGTAATACAGTTTCAAAATGTGTTTCAGTGACTGCTTTGAAAGAAAATCCCATCCATTTCTGAACAGAGCTAACATACATATTGGTCATTGTGATATGCAGATTCAATAACAGGGAAAAGAAAGGTTGAGACCCACTACTCATGTTCCCTTATATAGCTTTAGTGCTAGATGCCGAATGTACCTCAGAGTATAAGGGAGACCGAAACGCTCTCACTACTCTGCACTGTACTTGTATTCTCTTCAAGCTCCTGCACCACAAAATGCGACTGCAGCGCAGCTCCCGCTCACCATAGTCAATCTCTGTAGTATCATCAGCTAGTTCTTCTTCACTCATTTCTTTTGGCAGATCCTCACCAACTTCCCTCAAGCACCATAGATACTTAGTTGGAATACTTGTGATTATCTGTCCCCACAGTAAGGTCCCTATGCCAAAGAAGACTGACCACAGCCATTGCTCTAGGGTAAGCTTCGCACAGCTAAAAGGCTTCCCTCCAGCCTGAACAATAAGAATCTGTACGATCAGTGTTCCTAAGACGATACCACAAAAAATTGCATTTGAGAATATCCCTGAAAACACATTCCTTTCTCCATGAATCTTTCGAGCATTGACTTCATTACAAATCTGCATCATCACAAATGTATTAAACACAATAGTGTAGTGCTGAGTAGGTGGTGCCTCCATTGGTGCAGTTCGCCCATTTTCAATATCAAATAATTTTTCACCTACAAACACAAGTGTAAAGACAACTACAAGCTGATATACGGCATGGAGCAAAATATTTTTCATCATTGTACGGGAAATAAGAGGCTTATTTCTACCATAAGGCTTCCGTTTCAAAAGCTCCTCTGTTGGCTTTTCTGTCGCTAAAGCAAGAGAAGCAAATGTGTCCATAATGAGATTGACCCACAACATCTGAACAGCTTTCAGAGGAGAATTCTGGGCAACACATGCTCCTGTAAAAGCAACAACGACTGCCACCACATTGACAGTAAGCTGAAACTGAAGAAATTTGGAAATGCTATCATATACATTTCTGCCCCACATAACTGCTTTAACAATGCTTGAGAAGTTGTCATCTGTCAGAATTATATCAGAAGCTTCCTTAGCTACATCTGTTCCAGCAATACCCATTGCAAAGCCAACATCAGCTTTCTTTAATGCAGGCCCATCATTAGTACCGTCACCAGTCACAGCTACCACTTGCCTTTGTTCTGTGATAGTGCTGTTAATGATCCCTGCCACTAGGTTGTACTTGTCAGTAGGTGAGGATCTTGCAAGCACACAAAGTGTAGGCCAAATCTTGTCAATAAGCTCTTGTTTTATCTTCCCATCTGCATCGCGTATTTGTCTATTAAAATCAGACCCCTCTAAGCACATAAATGTCTCCCCAGGTCGAATAATGCCACATTTTACAGCTATTGCACGAGCTGTGTTAATGTTATCCCCAGTGACCATGCGCACAACAATGCCAGCATCCTGACATTTTCTTATTGCCTCAGGCACTTCAGGTCTCACTGGATCTTCAATGCCTACAACAGCAATGCATGTCAGATCCTTGATAATAGCTTCTTCGTTGTCCCATACTGAGAGATCTGATCGGTCAAAGCCAGCTGGGAAATCTTTGTAAGCTAGACATATGGTTCGTAGTCCTTCAGAAGCCATTGGTGCTATCACGTTTTTTATCACATTTTCCCTATCTTTTTTCGAAAAGGGGGCAGGCCCTCCAGCACCATTCAACAGTCGGCTGCATTTTTGAAGGAGTATTTCAGAAGCACCCTTGCTGAACAGTTGAAAACTACCATTTTCATTTTTCAAAACTGTGCTCATAGATTTTCTGTCAGAATTGAAGGTGTAGACTTTATATAATTTCTCTTCCGGTATTTTAGTTCTTACAGCATCATAATCCTGATTTAATTCTAGAAGCAAGCCCAGTAGGGCACATTCAGTTTTATTGCCAATCTGGCAGGGCAGTCCTCCTCCTTTTTCAGGAGGGAGTATTTTAGATGTATAAGCACAATTTACAGAAATACTTTTAAGCAGATAATTCAGCATGGTTGGATGAATTAAATCAGGTGCAGGGACAATTTTATAGTGTGTGCCACCAATGAAAATCTGGACTACTGTCATTCTGTTCATGGTTAAGGTTCCTGTTTTATCTGAACAGATTGCTGTTGCATTACCCATAGTTTCACAGGCATCCAGGTGTCTCACAAGGTTATTATCTTTCATCATTTTCTTCACAGAGTAGGCAAGTGAAATGGTAACTGCAAGTGGAAGGCCTTCTGGGACTGCTACAACCAGGATTGTAACTCCAATAATAAAGAACTTTACAAGGTATTGTATATAAATTGGTGTACACTGAACAGTCCAGCCACGTTTCTCAATCAAAAATGTTTGAATAAAAAAAGCGAGTATAAGGACACTAACAGTGATTATAGACATTGCCAGCCCTGCTTGGCCGATTTGGACTGCTAATCTTGTGAGTTTTGCTTGTAAAACTGATTTTTCTTTTTTGCGTGGAGCTGGTGTAGTTGAATTTTCAGAATCCTTTTTTTCAGGTACTTTAGGTGCCTTGCTATCCTTAGAATCATTTGACTGTTGAATTTTTTTGCAGTCTTCTTTATCTTTTCCATTGTCATCTCCAACTCCAAGTAAGGTGAGGATAATGCCAGTTTGTGAATTTATACCGACAGCGGTAACAACCATCTTCCCAGAGCCTTCCATTACATGGGTGCCTGCAAGCAACATGGGGTCTCCTGTCAGAGACTTCTTGACTTGCTCTGATTCCCCTGTGAGGGAGCTTTCATCAATTTTTAGATCATGCCCTTGGAGAAGCAAACCATCAGCTGGTAAAAGGTCACCATATTTGATTAGCGCAACATCTCCCACCACTAAGTCAGCCACTGGCACCTCTGTTATCTTCCCATTCCTGATCACAGAAAACTTCTGTTCTTTTTCAATACGACTTTGCAATCCCCTAAATTGTTTTTCTTTACTCCAGTCATTGAAAGCTGTAACCAACACTACACAAACGACTGACAATAGTATTGCAACTCCTTCAATCCAGTCAGCCTCCCCATCTTCATCTTCATCTTCAAATTTATCTGCGTGACACGCTTTAACACTTCCTCCTGGGGGATGATAAAATGAAAGTCCCAAGGATATGACAGCTGCAACTTCTAAAATACACAGTGTCGTATCTTGCAGTGCTTCCCATACTAATTCTAGGAACGTTAGAGGTTTTTTAGGAGGTATAAAATTCTTTCCAAATACAGATCTCCTAATCTCTAATTCTAATGGAGAATCAGATATCCCATTTGTAGGAGAGGTGTGCAGCAGTTTACAGATTTCAACAACGTCACCATACTCATCATTTATTTTTTTCACTGCTTCTTTTTTTCGTAATTCCATTAAAGTCCGCAATTCTGTGAGAGTGATTTTGAGGTCTTCTGCTGCCAGAGGGACTGGAGTCACCATCATAATGGTTCCCTATACAATGACAATTCAGAGAATTTTAAGAGCGCTGGAGGTTGAATATCTCCCTTCTTCACATATACCTATCCAGAGATTTGCAATATTTGCAAAGGAAATAACTTTTTTAAAAAAGGTGCTAAAGCAAATGGAATGCAGAATGTTACTGCCATTGAGTCATCTCTTTCTTTACTAATGAAGAAGCTGTTTCTCCTTCAGAGTGGAATAGACTCTGTAACAAACTTCATATTTACTGTTAAAGCCAAAGAGATGACCCAGTAGAACCATGTTCTGGATATTTTATTTCCATTTTAAAAATGAAGATTGTACAATGGGACTTAGGGACAGGGAATTTATCTCTTCATGTCCTCTTTAGTGTGGGAAAATGGTATATGGAAAAAATGAACCTTCTTAATAGCAGGAAAGCTTTAGTCTGATTTGGACCCCTGTGCACCTGCTTTTTACTTTAAAAACTTATGTATATTCCAGTTAAAGATCTGCTGTTTCTTCTAGTTTGATCCTTTGAGAAGACAATCTGTCTTACCCCCAGCTGTGTTGCATCTGCAATACTGAGGTAAAGATACTGGCCTTACAAGGTTGTTGTAATTTGTATAATAGAATGATATATATGAACCAGTGTATTTTCCCCCTTTATTTATAGACTGCCTTTCCATGTTACTTTTCCTCACAGAAGCTCCTTATTATTGTGGGCATTTTATTTAATCAAATGATGAGCAAGTTATCACAGTATTAGGATCCAAGTGATGCCAACCAATATTTCTTACAGATCCAGTGCATACTCTAGAATTATGTTCTTCTGTGACTCAAACTTTGTAAAAGTTTTGAGCTGTCTTAGCCTTGACATGAATCATGTTCAGATTCCCCAAGATTATCATCAGGGCGGGGTTGACACATTTGATCTGAGGCCACCTCTCATAGCTAGAAGACAGATGATTAGCGGACAAAGAAAATCCCCAGTTTATTTCACTTGGCCAATTCAGTATAGTGGCATTCACTTGGACATCTGCGGAAAAATACATAATTCCCATAGACTACAATAACATACTCTCTCTCAATATTCAACTCTGCTTTGAGGCTACACCATGTCCCAAGGGAGCACAGCTGAGAAAGATTAAATCCCACCACTTCCACTCTCTCCAGGTCTTGACTATGCATAGTGGATCTGCTTCTAGTACACAATTATCTCATTAAAAATATCACTGGAATGCACAAGTGAGAATGGTAAGACAACACAGACATGTTAGGTAGGAATAAGTGCCAGAGGTATATATTGTCTTCTCCTTATTTGGCCTGCCTATGCCATACTGGTTACCCCAGCTAGTTAGTTATCCTCAAATAAGCAACTACTTCCTTTAAATACATTACTAAAATTCCTACTTAAAAAAAAAAAAAGCCAGGCAGAGCCTGAAATGTACACCATACCTTCTAACATTTTATAGATGAAAACTGGGGCGCAGGTAGCCAAACAAGTCAAGATGGCAAAAGTTACTAATGAGGAAGAAAACATAACCTGTGTGTAGCTGCAGCAGTTTGCTTTTGCCTGAGCCTACTGGGAAGATCTGGCCTCCTCCCCTTCTCTTCTCCCTGCTGAATTAATTGAGTATAAACTACTTTTGCACTTTGAACTCAGTCTGTAGCAGTTGAAGTAAGCTGAGGACAAAGGGGGAAAGTGGGAGGAGCACAGAGAACCTAGAACATTTTAAACACAGCTGAAAAAGTGTGATAACACAGGATTAATTTGGTATTGCCCAGTTGGGATGGTTGGAGGGTATGGTTCACTCTGAGAAAAAATGTTATTGAAAATAGTTGCTACAATGACTATATGGATATCTGACTGATGTACATTTATATTACACAACAGAACCAAATGTTCTGGTTATTAGAAAATGCAGCCTTCATATGAAGCCGATGTACATTTATGATGGGGAATACAAAGAGGCAATTCCATAGCAGAGATTTGTGATGTAAATAATGTTCGGATGGCCTGCTCAACAGAAATTACTATTAGTACACAAACATGGCCTGTATGTGTTTCCGGAGATTCAGGAACCCTGAAACTAGGAAAGAGAGAACATCCCCTCTATACAGGTTGATGAACAACTATACCTAATTCAGCTAATAACTGCTAGTCAACCAATACTAACCAATAGATACTACTAGAACTGTAAATGTTAAATTATGCCTGTGTTACTTCTTTTGCTACAAGAGACTGTTAAATATGAGAGAGTATATACTTTTGTGCCTGTGTCTTTGTTCATTTTCTTAAGGTGCATGTGCACTATCATGTGAAATAGTATGTAAATAAGGACAGAATAAGTTCCTTTTCTTCCCTGTGGATGGGCAATGTTTTACTTCCTTTAAACTTTGAAGGGATTATGAAAACTGCCATATCAGTAAGGCTTTTCCACCAGCATTTCCCCTCTCAGTTACTAGGTTTGAAAAAGTCTCTTGCACTGTAATCTTTCAGGATTACAAATGAAAGTAAATGTCATGTACCTCTTTATTAAGAAATAGGAGAATTCAATTTATCTGTATTTGCAGAAATATCTCTGGCTGGCTGCTGTTTTCTTCAAAGTAGCTTTTGCCAAGGATCAAAGAAAGTGGTCTTCTATTTGCTATACTCTACGAACACAAAGGAACAGGTTAATTATCAATAGCTACACTTCTTCAATTGCTTTTTTGCAGAAGTCACTCAGTGCAAAAGAACCAGTCATAACATAACAAATCTTTTAGTTAGAAAGAGCTGTCCTTTCTAAAAGACTCTTACCTCCTTTTTATTGCTGGGAGTTAAGATCCCAACTCTCCTTTGGATAAATGCACTCAATTATAAGCTGAGTATCTTAATAAAAGTTTCTCTCTTGGACAGAGGCTGCTCAGCAGGGAATTTCATGGACTGTTTTTTATATGCTCAGTTCTCTATAGAAATAAACATAGTGGAGAGATATTTCTGTTTATTTATGCATAAGAAGTCTTTTGAATGGCATTGAGAAGGCAGGTACCTGAGGTGTAGTTCTCACAACCCACACTAGTAAAGGTGGCAAATTGGTATGGTCACAGGGAAAAGAAGACAGCACATCTGTAGCTTTAACAGTTATGTAGAAGAGGGAACATTCAGCAGGTGCAGCTTATCATGTAAGCTGCATGTGCCAAAAATCTCTGATATACAGGTAGAGGAGCTCTGACTGCTTTTTCACCTGCCCACCCTGTGGTAACCCATGCCTTGACTACATCAATTTGGATTCCAGATGACCGTTCATATGATGATCCCCCCTCGAAGAAGCAGCTAATTTATAACCCTGCTTCCTAGCATTTAGCTATCTATGTGCAGAGAATTCTACGGACAGGTTCTAGATACAGCATTCATGGGTCCCAGCACTGATGTTAATGGTCCTGCTAGCCACACACATCTAGGGTTGCCGTGTCGGATCTGGGATGTAACTTGTAACTTAATCTTGAAGCAGGACAAGGTACAGTAAAGTTACATCAAGTGGGGCAAAAGTACCTGTCCTTCCTCACTTTGTAAATTCCAACTTTCAGCCACAGCCCTTCCCTTCCAACTTAGCTACTGCATCACCAGTAAAGGCACTGAAGACAACAACAGAACTCCATAATCCCTCCCCCGACCTACACTGTCAGAGCAATAGCCACGTTAGGAGGGGATGGCTGCAGCTGCAAGTTAGAGATTGGAAGATGAGGGAGGACAAGTATCTTTGTCTTGCTTGACAAAGCTTTGGGATACTTCCTCCAGAGGTATTAAAGATTAATAAAGATTAATTACAGGATCCCCACTCAGATCCAATCTAGCAACCTTCCACACATCCTGATATTTACATAGGTGACTAAATACAGGAAAAGACCTTTATAGCTGAATACGCACAGCAGCTTCCACATTATCAGAAACACTGCATAAGCAAGATTTGTGTAGAATTCCCTTGTGTGTGCTCAGTGAACAAGGTAGGCATCAGAAGCAGGTGCAGTTCCTCACACTTTCTACAAACAGAACAGCTGAGCATTTCAATCCTCCAGGACTGCTGGCTGAAAGTTCCCATTCTTTAAACACAGGAATTTTAAAATGAGATTCTGGTATAAACTGCTCTGTTAGAACTTTTAATTCAGGTTTGAATTTATCCATTGGGATGTGAAGGGAGACAATGGCTTCTCATCCTGTTACAGGTATTAATTGACATAACACAATTAGGGGACTGAATCCTATTGTTAGTCTCAACTAGACTGCCCTTTGAATCAATGGGAATTTGATAAGTGTAAGTTCTATTGCATTGTATTTAGGCTTTAGCTCGATTGTGTGTATTCTAGACAATTACTACTAATGTAAATGGCCATTGCACTTACTGTGTATGCACTCAGTCTTTAATTTAATTTGTTACAGGCTGCACTTTTTGCATTTCCATGTTTACAAGTCTTTTCCTATATTCATGTATGTACCTGCCAGCTGAGGATAACACTGGATGCCTCTGAAGTAAATTCAAGTCTATGAAGACCCATACATTCCTTACTCTCTAAAGTGTCACAGGATTCTGCTGTTTTTCATGGTCTACAAACAGTTGGAGCAGTCATTCTGCTTACCTGAACAGTAGAGTTCAAACAGCAGAGGGCACTTTAATCTCAAAGATCCAGCATCCTATTGACAAACAGGAAGTTCAGAATAGAAACAAAGTGAAAATAGGAAAGAAATTATAATTACAAATTAGCACCACCTGTGTAGTGATGTGGACTGAACCAGTAATTATGAGCTTTCTTGCAAGAGCAGCTAGGTAAACTTTTTCCAAGTAAAGAGCTGGAGTAGAATATGAAAGAATTGTCTCCATCTGGAATTATACAAGGTTGGCTTTTAAGCTTTCCTTTTTCTAATTATTATAGGAATGCTATTGTGACTGCTTTATTAGATGATAGATTAATTCCCTGAGAATATTAATCAGATCTATTTAAATATTCCTTTATGCTAATGATGAGAGTCAGGTTGGTACCCTCATCTTCAGCATCAGCCTAACAAGAAGAAATCAAGTGGTGTGACTTTTACTAGTAGTTACTCTCTTCATGTGGGAAGGCTCACTTGCTTTCTTTGCAGCAACTTTACTACCAATATGGACTTATTTCTTGGAGGGTTTTTTTTGGTCCAGTTGATTTTAAAAAGTTTTGGTGTGTTTCATTTGGAATCTTATTACAAATTATCAAAACACTAAATTAACATAACATTTGACCTTTTGAGCTAGGGATACGATAAATAGCTGCATGGAGTATGTGAAGGAAATATTTACTTTTGTCAAGCAAAGATATCTGTAAACAAAACTATGGACTGGACTTTGCTTTTTATGCAAGTATGGTAATATTTAGTTTATTTGTTATTACAGTATTTAAATAAACTGAGGGATTCACCCAATGTTAGGCCTATTTAGAACAGACTTCTTGATATCAGTGGGACTGAAGTTAGTTGTGACTGACAATTCTCACACAATTCAGTGGGCCTACTCTAGAAATGACAAACATGCTCTAAATGCCCATATGCAAACGTACCTATATTCTATATGATACTGGAGTGCTGTAAAGGATTAGCCCTAATGCAAGCCATTTTGCTCTTGCAGAAGCTTGTCTTCCCTTTATATAAGCCAAATCTGGTTTGGTTCTAAAGATAAAAGGGCATGCAGCATGCTTAACTGTTTATGCTGGATAATTCATACAATTAATTATTTGTACAGGAGTACCTTAGAAAGCTAGTGTGGTGTAGTGGTTTGAATGTTGGAGTAGGACACTTGGGAGGCCAAGTTTGAATCCCCACTTGGTCATGAAAAACCTACTGGGTGGCCTTGGACAAGTCACATTCTCTCAGCCACAGAGGAAGGTAAGACATCCTCCCTTGAACAAATCTTGCCAAGAAAAGCCCATGATAAGTTTGTCTTTCGGTCACCATAAGTTGGAAATGACTTAATGCACACAACAACAACAACAACCTCTTTACTGGTTGTGTATAACTGATCTGGACTCTAATGTTTCCTTTTGGGTTGTCCCACTGAAAAGTTCTTTAGCTGTTTCTAATGACTTTATCCTTCAGGCCTATAAGCCGCTTTAAGTATATATTTACAAGTAATATATAATAATTCGTTATTAGTCCTTGTAGCATTTTGTTTGTCTCTTCTCTTTTGTGTTGTACAGCATCAGCTCTGTGTTAGTTTCTAAATCTGAATTTCCTTTCTGAGTTTCCCTTTCTTGCCTTATGCCTTTGTGTGACTTAATGCCTAGTTAAATCTGAAGACACAGTTTTCAAGTATTTGTCCCATCAATGAATCAGGAATTTGACTTCAGCACAGCTAATTGTAGAAGGCTGCCAAAAACTTTTCATGCTGAAAATTTGATTTGTAGATGTTCTGAGCATTTCCAACTGAATTCAGTGTAAACTATTCCACTTATGAAGAACTATAATGGGATATGGAACATGTGACCCTAGAGATGTTGCTGGACTGTATTCTCCTCATCCCTTATTATTGTCTATATTGATTAAGGATGATGGGATCTGTAGAACAACATATGTTTTGACCCTGAACTACAGTAATGATGGGACATGCAACCTCAGGTCCTTGGATCAATGTCTACATTTTTAGACACTCTTAACTATTATGACCCTAATCCAGAATACTATGCCCCTCTTAGAGATTCATATTTTAAGGAGGATAGTAGGAAAGAAAGGCTTTATGAATGGACAGATAGGAAGCTAAGAACCAACTTGGTTTTATACCTTCAACAGATACATTGAAAAAGAATTTAGGGAGATGAAATGCCTCTTTTCTTTTCCATGTATGACAAGTCGCTCTCTGACAATAGTTTTCTTCAAAAGAACTCTAAAAGACACTATTACCTCATCCTACTCTGCAGCTGGAAGATATTTTGAGGCTGTTTTCAGAAAAAGAGGAAAATATGAAATGCCTGCGGTTTCTGTAGTTCCTATGTGAAAGGCGGAATGCAGACTGTTGTTATAGAATTAAGAGTTTACTATAATTTGCTTTAGCAATGAAGGCTAGATCATGCATTTGTAGATTCTCAGTACCCTAGATCTAGGTATGATCACTCAGAGGCAAGTGTTATTGAGTTCAATGGGAATTACTTCCTAGTAAATCTGCTAAGCCTTCATTGTTATAGTTTGTGCAAATTGATGGGCATGTCTTCACTTGCTTTGCACTCATCTTCCAGCTGAAAGGTTTCCTCTGTATCCTAATTCAATAAATTTTATTCTATCATTGCTGTTTCTCTAATTTTTACTTCAACTAATTTCTCCATAAAAATCAAGTTGCCTCAGAGAATTTAATCTTTTCTAGAACATCTTTCTTAGTAATAGGTGTTTCTCAAGATTTTTTTGGAATTGTAGGTAACATGTCCCTAATTTTTGTTCACAGCTTTTTAGATTATTTTTTGCATTTTTATCCATGGGAAAGGAAAAACTCAGATCTTCAGCTTTCTCCATTTTGACATACCAAGAGACAGCTACTGCAAGTTGGTGGAAAATCCACTTGTTAGACTTTGTAGTATCTGCAATCACTCAGGGAATAGCAATAATACAAACTTGGAAACAAGCTATATCCCTGTATCAAAAGAGGATCAGTCCTATTTCTCTCTTTGTCTAACACTCTGAATAGAAAGCCAACCAGTGCTCCTTGACTGACCATGATGAAAATGTGTGCTTAAATTAGAATGCTGGAGAGGCAAGGGATAGCCAGGCCCGCTTATGGGCCTCTAAGAGAAGAATGGTATGTGGCAATGAGCAGTGGAAGCTTTTCATAGCATGTAGTAGATAAGCATTATCATCAACTAATGCCAGAAGATCATGTTGTTGCTTGAGAGTTAGGACCAGAGGCTAATTAAAAAAAAGATGACTATGCTTGTTTAAATTGAAGCATTTCCCATCTGCTATACCTTGTAGGTTCACAAAACAGATAACATAACTTCCCTGGCAGGAATCCTGTGCCTTTAAACATCTGCTCAGACAGAGATTTAGGTGTGGTTCTGTTTCATCTCCATGCTAGAAACATTTCACCTACTCAATTTCTGCCTGTCAGGCAGCAATAAAGGCATAGGAACTATGTCTTCAAAATTGGCAGCCTATAATGTGTGTTACTTCAGCAACCATAGACAGCACTTCTATCCTTCTTTCAGAGATCAGACTTCTATATCTTAAACAGCTAGCTGTCTGATCAGCTTAGTGAAATAATTATTTCATTTACCCTCCTCTTCACGCACAAGACAGTTGAAGGGAAATTCAGTCTTGACACAGGGCTTACTGGGCACCAGAGTGCATTTGAGTGGAGACCTCATAACAAGAGGGAGAACAATCCTGGTTTCAAAGGAAAAAGGCCCGTGAAAGATGGAAGTTGCAGATACCTTGGGCCCTTCCAGGCACAGAAGTGATCTATTTATGCACACCTCTTGAGCTTTTAAGTTTGCTTCCCAGCTATAAGATGGTTAACCTGAACTGCTGTATCATTCTAAACTGCATTTTTACTTCAGGCCTTTCATAGTCCCATGTTTCTAACTCACCCAAGCCCAACACTCTCAATCATTACTTTGTCCTCTGCCCAAGAATGGCTGTAATACTGCTCTGTATATTGAGCTTTCTCAGTTTTCCACACTGGCCAGTAACTGCCCAAAGTGGCAGTTACAGAAGGATGGGAAGTGGAATTAGAATGTCTGCCAGCAGTCAACGAAACATGGGCTTGTGTCACATTTTTTTTTAGCTTTGGGTTCATGTGTGTCACCCAGCTGTGTAAAGAACAGTTGGAACTTCTAATTTTGATGCATGCTTGTGGAAACACAAAGAACTCATAGTTATCAACTGAATTTGAAATATCTGATTGCTTTTTACCTTTATGGATAAGAGTGGAGATCCTGAATATCCATTTCTTCCCAAATACATGCTTTGTTACAGTCAGATTAAATATATATCCTTGGCACTATCAAGGCTATATGTACACCATATATAGCATATTACATAATACATACTACATAGGTTGCCTTTTGAAGAAAATCTAGAAAGAACTAATATGAGACAGCAAGGATCTTGAAGGCAGCCATCAACATTTAGCACCTGGACAATAGAGTATATGCAGAATGCAAACACAAATTACAGAAGAGACATGTTTTATGAAGACTACTACCTCAGGAATGACTGAGAGTTGCATGGCAGTAGTGGGCCTTTCTCTTTCATATTTCTCTATGACACACAGAGGAAAAGTGGCTGAAGCAAATTCTCTTCCTTGTTCCCCTACTTGAGAATGTAAAGCCACCCTTGGCCCGGTGAAACAACTCTAGAGTATGAATATTTCTTAGGACCACTGAAGTCAAGGCAGATTACCTCCTGTTGTGATTGGGAATTTCCAGCTGGGACATCACAGCAGCTTTCATAGTGCCTGAGGGCACAGTCAGGGGAAAGGTGAATTACTTCTCTCATTGCATTATCATTAGCCTTGAAAATGAACACTCTTATAAGCAAAATGACTGCCTCATACTCCCAACAGACGAAAACGAGGACACGTGGCTGAGCAACATCAGAGTGTGTCAAGATGACAAAAGTTATTAATGAGGAAGAGCACATCTATTAGGAGAGGCTGCAGCAGTTTGTTTTTGACTGAGCCTCCTGGGGAAGAAAAGGTTCTGTCCCTTCCTCGCCTTCCTATGAGTTAATTGAAAACAAATTGGTTTTGTGCTTTAAGTTTGCAGAAACCGAAGAAAGCTGAGGACGAAGGGGAAAGTGAGAAGAAGAGAGAGCAACTGGGACCTTTTTAGTGCATCTGAAAAAGTGGGTTGACAGGGGATTAATTCAGGGCTGTCCCTGCCAAATTCGGACAGCTGGAAGGTATGCTCCCTAGAATTCGTCTGCACATGTTCAATGCAGCTGACTCCCAAGTAAGTGTACATAAGATAGAGTGTATGGAGCTTTAACTCCTGGGGGGGGGGTTCAACTATGGTAGCTGTATTAATCTTTTTCTGCCCTTAATCATTTAGTATATTTCTGATGAGGGGCTCAATTACATAAGAGTCTTGGTGTTCCAATTTTGCCAGACCATTTCAGGGTGGAGTCATCCCCCTTTTGCTGCCTAGTCTTTGGGGTGGCTCAGGTTTTCCTTGCATTTGCTACAGGTTTATTCATGAGGAGAGGATGAATTTGAAGGAAAAAAAAAAGTTAGGGGGTGGGTCTATGCCCATGCTATGCATTCACAGTGGCCCTGATCTGAACAGGCCCACACAGCTTATTTTGGACTAAGGAGGAAAGTGAGGTTCATCTTCTCTCTATGTATCTAATGCAGCATGTAGCGTAGGCCTCAGAGGCATCTGATTGCCCGCTTTGGAAATAGAATGTGGGTATTGGTCAGATCTTCTTATAAAATATTAGAAATATGGCACCTTGTACATTTCTGTCTGCGAGGAAGTTGTTAAAGGTTTGGGACCACTATGGAGAAAACACTGGCTATGCTGACCACATGTATGTGATATTTTGTGATAGACATGATAGAAAGAGGTTTTATCTGCCTTTTTTATGTGCAGGTAGGGTTTACGTGGTATTTCTGGCAAAACATCAGGTGACCAGATACAAAGGAGGAGGGCTTGCCTGATAAATTGAAAAGGAATTTCAAAGGACATTAAAAAAAATCTCTGCATAATGAATGGCACTTGGAGGTGTGCTATTCTCTGTTGAATCTTGCTACCTTGTTCAAACTTATTTCAAGCCTATAAGGTGGTTTATTGTTGTAGTCTTTCTCTGCAGGAGAAGCACTGCTTCTCTGTGTGGATATTATGTAACTCATTCAGAACAGAAGTATTAGTTCTACTGTATTTGACACTGATTATACCTGAGCTGCAGTATTATGGCCAGTTTGGAGAACCACTTTATATATGTTGCAAACAGTTTGGCAACGATTCAGTCAGCAATTGAAATGATAAAGCCTTAAGAACACAGAATATAAAAGGCAAGAGTGAAGGAATAATTTTTAATCACGAAATATGGAAGATCAAAACACAGTATGAGAGATGTTTTCAAATATTTACTGTTGTACAGAAAATGGAGGACAATTCTCCACTAATGCCTCAGAAAGGAAAGAACCAATGAACTCAATTTGCAGAATTCAGTCCCTCAGAACATGCACTCTAAGGGAAAATATTACAATTCTTGCTTCTATTGTTGCTCAGAACATTTACAAAAATATGTAAGCACAAATATAGACTTTCAGAGGATATTTTTAAAGAAAAGCTCTTTCAGAGTTGAAAAAACTAACATTTCTGGTAGAGCTCTAGTCTCAAATGGAAAATGGTGTTTTTGGAAACATGACTTAAGTATTAAACTTAGGGAAAGTGACAACATGTGCTGTAGCTTTTAAGAAACAAGGAAGTTCTGCCTATGCAGTCAAAGGTCAACTGATGAGAAAATTATGCTGGCCATGCAGTTGCTTTTAATTGGCCAGACTTCATCGAGTTCAACAGAACTACAGTATTTTATGTTTATTTTACTACAGTTAAATTGCTGTTCTAAGATAGAATTTTCTATTAAACTGTAAAAAGTTAACAGATAACAAGTCTTTCACATTTTAAACTTCTTCACACAAATAGGAGGGAATTAAGTACATAAATCATAACAGGCATTTGTGCAGTGTCTTGGTAGTGGACAGCAGATTAAGATGCACTGTTCCTACAGCACAGATGGGAAGGAATAAGTTACCAGGAAAATAGTTATGTGTAATACACCACTTTTTTTTTTTTTTGGTTGAGGAGGTTATAAGAGAGAGAGAGAGAGAGAGAGAGAGAGAGAGAGAATACAAATATTGTTTATATGGTTACGCTGAATTATTTCTACAGGTTGTATTCCTTTATGCAGCTTTCAAGATGTCCATAATGAGTGGGATTGTGTTGCTTCTTGTGTGGGTAGCAAAGCAACATTTTCTTGTATTAAAGTTATTTTGATAGTGCTTTTAACAGATGTTATGCCATTCTCCAATCAATACATGTTTTTTTTTTAAGTTAAGGAAATGCATAATGTTTTATATCATAATAGTAAGGAATCACTTTTTGGCCATGTACTGAGTTACGTAAAGAATTAATCCCCAAAAGTAACTTTCTAAGCTTTGTCCTAAAGTTGTGCCAAGATCAAGTGACTGTGAAATTTTGAGAGAAATAGAAAACTAAGTGCCAACTATATCTGTAAAACCCATCCTACCAAGTATGCTCTCACAAAGACTTGTCTTGAAAGGTGTTTAATAGTTTTTCATGCAATTTTCTTCTGTTATATGTAAAAGACTTTCAATCACTTTCTCAGAAAACCCAGCACCTAGCTTGATGAATATCTCATGTGTGCAATAATGAAAAAGAGACAAATATAGGCCCTTTCCACACGGGGGTAATAAAACCTGGTAGCGCGACCTCTGACGGAGGTCTTCCATACCTTGGAGTGCGCTGCGTCGTCTTTAATTTTTATTTCCGCACCTCAATCCGCCCAGAGACATCTCCAACTGTTGTAGCATGTGCTTTTTAAAAACTGGGAAAAATGTGGTCTTTTTTCCCCCGAGGCGCGCTATCGCGTACATGCTCACTTGTGTAGAAGCACAGATACGCGCTGATTCGCCCATGAGATCAACAGAGGGTGGGCCGTGGGCGTGGACAGCTTCAGCATTTGGCCCGCCCCACAAAGATCAGGATGGCACCATTTTTTAATCCTCGGAAAGCGGTGAGCCACAGCAGGAAAAAAGAAAAAGGATTGCAGGTATGTTGTTTGGGATTTTTTTTCTTTATTTTTCACTTAAAAATGCATACTGCATGTGTGTCTGGGGCT